>JAHZMZ010001766.1:0-10455 GCA_027743805.1 Lepidocyrtoides sp. E14
ATTTTCGTACGTAAAAATGAAAGCTTTGAGACAGTGTGGGAAATAAGAAAGTTTGAGTGCGGAGCTGTCATTGTAGTGGAACACCTAATCAGCGAGCAAATATGAGATGATGTGATGATGATGACCCAACCATAAGAAGAATATGAAACGGTAATTTTTCAATTTTTACTTGCCTGATCGTTAAAGGGTTACATATCCAATTTCGCAAAAAATGTCAACAAAAATGGTCGGTGTTTGGGTAACGGAACGTCGTATGTATTCACTGTGCGATGCACATCCCGTTCTTAATTTCATTGGGTTAAAAAATGCTACAGGAAAATTTAAAAAAATAAAACGTATGAATGACAATTTTTAAGAACCTATAGTCGGGAAAAAATCCACAGGACTTACATACTTGATTACCATTATTATCATAATCCTAATAAAAATGTTTTCTGTACTTGGGGTTATTTTCTCCACAGTTTCAATTGAAATTCAGAAAGGGTTACCGTTGCTTACTCTTATAATAGCCTATAGCGGATAATTTTTTTACAGTTTTCTTTGACACAAAAAGGGGTTAAATCATGAAACGGAAAGGAAGATCTTTTTATGTTTTATTCGCTACGTTCATATTCTAGTAGTTGTTGATATACTGTAGCGTGTTATTGAAATTCATCAAGGATTCAGAATAAGGAACCGAGTTTTATAAAGGGATTGAGATTACCTGATCTAGTTTATCTAGTAAAGCTCCTGTTTATCATAAACACGTCTTACGCATGTTCTTTTGTTTTGTTTAAACGTGTTTACGGAAACTTGGATAAACAAATTCACTATAAAAAACGGTTTTTTCAATTAAACATGTTTATTTTCACTTCTGAGTCTTAACGCATATTGCAGCAATACGCAATCATATGTAGAAAATTTTCTTAGTCTAGTTAATATAAGGAGAAAAGGCCGGCAAAAATGGAGCCATTTTATGCATGTAATGCTACCTCCTTGACAGAGCAGGGAACAGCATGATGACAAGGATGAGACTGGTTCAAAGCTTATAAGCATTACACATGTCCAAAAACATGTTTATTTAACCTTCAGAGCAATGCAGCAGCAGTGCAGTGCAGTGTAAAAGGCCACTTTCAAGTGAGTATTGGCTATCGGCGAAAAAATAAAAAGCAATCTTGTCAAGCATAATGCATAGTACCTATTGCATTTCATACATATTTATGAAAAACCGCCATTACTACGTGCACTTCGAAGCTGATTAACTGCTTTGACACAAATAAACATGTTTTTTTTGTTGTTGCATGAAGCAAAAACAAAACGAAACAAAACGGTTTTGCAATAGACAAAAACAAACTTCAATTTTAGTAAACAATTTGGCAATAAACAAAACAAAAGTTGTGTTTTTAAACATGTTTATTTTTAAGCATTACTAATTCTATCAGTCGGTGTGCCATTCGACCTTGCTTGATGGGAATCCCGGTTATTTACACAGCAGATCTACATTTCATTACCAACAACGTTAGATTTACCCTCTTTCCTGATGCGTCATCATGAAATACGCACAATATGATAGATGAACCGTCAATAACACCATACCATAGGAAATCTAGCATGGGTCATTGGATTCCCAGTAGAATTTGATCTAAAGAAAGTGAAACAAACATCGTGATGAATGACCTAATTTTAGCTTAATTTAATTCAAAATACCTAGACTCCAGTCTGACGTACATAATATTCAAAGTGATGGCAAGTCGATTCGGTACGGTACAATAAGATAAAAACGAAGGTCCGCAACATTATCGCACGATTCACTGAAAATAAACAAAAAAATCCAATCCTGCAATCTGATCACGCATGCAAAGTGGGACTGAATAAATGAAAAAAGGATCCCTTATAAACATATTACGTAACAAAATTCTGAAAGAAAAGAAAAAAAGCGTAAAGGAGGGCAAAAGGGGACACAAGAAGAAAGAATTTCACAACGAATGATTATAAAAATATGCAAGCATTGAAAATTATGTGTGAAGCAATGAAATGCATCTCACAGGTCAGACAATAAATTGCTCTAGATGTATATATACAAAAGTTATGAACCTGTCACTGTTCTTTTTACGGATTTGGTGTAATATTCATAATGGAGCAATATCATGGGACCAAAATAATTTAGCTGGGACAGGACAGAATCAAACAGTATATAAAACACAAACAATTTTTGGTTTATATTCAAACCAGTAAACTCACACTCACACTCACACTACCCGTATCCTTAAGCTTTTTTGGAAATGCTCAGTAGAAAAGGGACTAATAGATATATTACATATGTACATTGTACATTGTACATATATGCATGTGTATTAGGTAGGTACATAATATATCATTTGATTTGGTCATTTTCAATCCCACACAAACCAACACATCATCCTCGTTCTTTTCTCACCCTCTTGAATAGTTTTTTTGCTGATGTGAGTTTCTGACATGTCCTCACTTCACTTACGCATCATTCGCCTCACGAAAAGTTCCCAAATCCCAGTACCATTTTAGGGAAATGAAAGGGTCAGCCTGGTTTAACTTGCACACAAAAATCTGTGTGAATGCTGATGGGAGATCTTTTTCCTGCATAAATCAGCACGGTAAGCTTGAATCAACTGAAAAAGTGGAGAAAACGACGCATAGTATGTATTTGTTATGAAGGATCATCTCATTTTCCTCTCATGATTTTAGCCCATCATGCACCACCACTACCACTATTTTTTGTGTTGTGCACAATGTGGAAGGAAGGAGATCAATAGAGATGATTTTTCCGTAAATCTTTCACTTCCAGAAGTATAGAGCCGCTAATATAACAGCAAAAAAAGTTCCCACAACCAGCAACCACCATTCTCGTAAATCAACAGTAGGCTCAATCCTCCTCCAATAGATCGATTGTTTGATGTCAAGTGCTCTTTTTGGGTTAGGAATCCTTTTACCAAAATGAATATATTATCATCCCCTCATGCAATCCAATTCACTAATTTCATACGCCTACAACTATCGTTGGTTCTTCATGAGCAACGACTGGGGCTTTTTGAGAGCGGTCAAGTTGACATCATTTGCAACTGCAACCAATTCATATTGGTATGTTGTATTAGGTCATGTTTTAATTTTTTAAACATTGAGCTAATTTTTTTAGTAAACTGCAAATCATTGGGTAACTTTTGGGTAAAGTAGCATTCAATGTTAATTAAGTATACTTAAATAAAAAGAGAAAAGAAACGCAAAAGAAGAAACAACCACCACCCCCGTTGGAAGTAGAATAGCAACAGTAGAGAACACTATTACCTACACCGTATGCGTAATACACACTTTTAGACATCACAATCAAAATAATGGGCTATGGTTAACCTGGCTAACAAACACTCTAAATGGTATTTATGACAGGCCATCACGGTTAATTTGGTGACTAAATGGGGATGGAACATGTCGACAAGTCAGTTGTTGTTTTTTAATATAAAATATTTTCATCGTGGTGATCAGCATCAGTTTCATAGTTGTTAAAAGCCACAGTTGGGACTGCAACAAAGGGTTTATATCTTGGTTGATTTGATATATGTACATATTCCCGAGTACATATAATAATAATAATACCTTATAGTATTCTTCAGACCACAAAATGTTGCTGGCGGCCGCGGTCGTGTGTGTTGGGTGGAGCTCGTCAATTTCATAATTAAATGAAGATACCCTTTCTTGCTTTAATGTACATATTTGATATGATTAGATGAACTCTTTCACTGTTCCATCATTATTATCGCATTATTATTAGAGAATAAAAACCCAACTGCTGGTGAAAATGAGAGCGACTTTTTCAAATTGCCAAAAAGAAGTGACGTGTTCATGTCTGTAACACATTTTTTATGCATGTTGGATGTTGTTTTGAAGAAAAATGTACCAAAAAAAATATTGTTGATATTCTGTGGTGGTGGTGTTGGTGAATGATAGCAGGAGCAAGTTGATTATTATTATAGCCCTAATAAAATATCAGTATTTCTGTCTTGTCACTTTCGCCTCGTGTCGTTAGTAGTCAGTAATCATTTCATTCATGTCGTAGAGTAGGATAAAAGGGTAATTAGAAATAACCAATAATTTTGTCATAGAATGCCATGATGTCCTCCTAATAAGCAGGTAGCTTCCTGACCATTTGCACAATATTTTTTAACTTGTTTGGTTATCATCATCACACAATATTCATGGTCGTTGTATAAAAACAAAGTACTAGGTTGGTGTCTGCCCATATAAAACGAAAGGTATACATATACCAGAAATAAAATGAGAAAAAACAACGAACATTTTGGATTTAACAAAAGTAGTTCAACACACAACCAAGAATTTAGCCTGGTACTTGTAATACTCAACATTCAACATAATAATTCAACATGACCAATAATGCATTTTTTTTAAACATGCTTTATAGCTTGTACATGACACACATACATATTTTCGTTCTCGTAATTGTAAGAGGTGACGACATAAGACATGCTGTGTCATTTTTGAACATTTTTAGGGAAAATTAAAAGAATGTTTATTAGTAAACAGTATGAAATGACTAGAACATTCCTAATGAATGATTATGATTATCGGGATCGGAAATAGGGGCATATGGGTTGTAACTCATTATGACTCACTTTTATTCAATTTTGGAAAAATGGATTTTTGTACAAGGTGGCGATACAAAAATGCATTACAAAAAATGTCTTTTATGATTTAAAAAAAAACAAGCGCACAAAAAGGCCTACAAAAACTACATATAAAAATATAGGTACAGGAAGGCACACTTCTAAATGAAACATGTTTGCTCGCAGTAATTTTTATTTAAAAGCCTCCTGGAAAGAAAAATATTTGAAGACTTTTGAAGACTACCTTCATGACTTGCACTACTAGTCTAGTAGTAGGCAGTAAATGTGCAGCAGCAAGGAAATTATGNTATAAAAATATAGGTACAGGAAGGCACACTTCTAAATGAAACATGTTTGCTCGCAGTAATTTTTATTTAAAAGCCTCCTGGAAAGAAAAATATTTGAAGACTTTTGAAGACTACCTTCATGACTTGCACTACTAGTCTAGTAGTAGGCAGTAAATGTGCAGCAGCAAGGAAATTATGTATAACATCCGTATATACTTATATGCCAGGGCCAGGAAAAGACAGGGACATATGGACTAATGCAATATTTGTCGGTTTAAAAATTGTAGAGAGGAAGAAAAAAGTTGTGTTCTGTGAAGATAATTTTGATATGAAATGAAAGGAAAAGCTCATTGCTAGCTGACTACTGCTTGCTCATGGCATTTTAATGCTTTTATTGTTTTTCGTTTCCCTTTAACTTATTAAAGTCTCCGTATATTATACTGTTCAGACAGAACATGTGCAATGTGCACTGTTGTCTATCGGTATTTAACTTGCTTCTATATAAGCCAACCAGCAGCACACTTATCTTTCTGCACCCCTCTCCTTCCGACAGGTGCCCCCGAATGGCAACTGAACTTGCATATATACATGTAAGCATGCTGCTGTACACTGCTCGAAACGAAGAAAGATATACTTCCGGTTATAATAACTTGCCCTTTCCACGATCTCCTCCTAGATAATGTGTTCTTTTTCACCCTTTCTTTCCGCATTATCGTACAAACTGACGAATGTCGCTTACTCTCATGTTTGCCTTTTGGTTTTCAAACTACCTTACATTTACATGTTCTATTAGAGAGTATAGAGAGGAAAAGCACGTAGATAAGTATGAATAAGAAACCAGGAAGAAATAATCCCGCGTAACTCTGTCTGTTGGTTTATGCCTCGTGCCTTTTAAAAGTAAAGTTTTTCCAGTGACTTGTGGAAAGGACGTCAGGAAGCAGGTACTTTTTCTACTGGTCAACCATGCTACCGCCTACCTGCTGTTGAAATTTTATCTCAAGTGGTACAATTCACTTGACATGCATGACTAACTTTTACATGGATAATATGCTGAACTGATGTACCGATAGAGAACGATGAATAATCAGTCACTATTTTAAAATAAACCAATTTTTGTGTTCAATAATGACGACACGTTTCGTCCGTTAAAATAAATGGTAATACTGTCTACTGACTGACTTTCAAGACTTGTATTCCAAAATTGCCTAAGTGCAAGTTTCCCCTGAGCAGTATTTTGTTACAAATAATTGATTTTCAGTCTATTAGACCGTCTTGCTTGAAGCTGTCACTTGCAACAATGACAAAAATTTGTTAGGATTCGAAACTTTCATGTATTTCACTTACATAAAGATAATTCTGAATAGACCCGAGTCACCGAATACAATGAAATGGAAATGCAAGTAAACTTGTAAATATGAATTCATATTATATTGAAGATTTGTAATAATGAATGAGAAGAAAAGTACATTTGATAGGAGGTGGAAAAATTGTTTTGAATGAGCGCTATGCATGCTATGAGTAATGAATAATGATTCTTTATGGTAAATTACCATACGGAAATCTAAGAATGCGTGGTAAATCGTGTTGCAACCGTTGTATGTCAAAAGTGCATTCATTGTGTATGCACTCCAATTTATGCAAATATTGAAACTTGGATTAGAGTCACTGGTGCTTATATGTCAAATTAAATGCTACTACTGCTGGACCAATCTTTACTAGTATAGTCGTGTAAAAATGAAAGTTTTACTTTCCCTTTATTTTTGCACAAAAACAGCTGGCAGAATTGTGAGTTTCAATTTGAAAGTCTCAAAGAGAACGTCGCGCTGTGCTATGCATGAAACAAAATAAAATTTTCCTCGTAATTACAACAGAAAAACCTAGTTTGCTACCTTTACCTTTTATTTTGCAGCGCATTGTTGCTGTTTTTCAGATAGTTAACAATTTCTCAACAAATTATACTCTTTTCGCTTATTATCGACAACTGGTTATGCGGTTTGTGAAAAGATAATTATTAACAATCATGAAACCTAACGTGATTTTTGTCCTTGGACAACCCGGATCTGGAAAGGGTACTCAGTCAAGTAAAATTATAGAGGTACGTAGTGTCGTTGCGTAAAATAAAAATAAAACATTAGTTATGAAGCATTTATGAAGTTGTAAAGAATGCTTACTTTTGAAATTTTGCAGTATTACAAGTTTGCACACCTATCTGCCGGAGATTTACTTCGGGAGGAAATGAATCAACCCACGTCTCTTCACGGAGAATTGATCAAGAAGCATATTGATGCTGGAACTATCGTTCCCGTCGAAATCACGTGTAGTCTTCTTAAGACGGTAAATGCTGGTGAATTGTTTCATAAGAAAGACGAATTTATGGAAAAATTAAGTTACTAGTGAAGTAAATAGCAGTTCAATTATACTTCATATTCATTGCAGCGTATTGACGAATTCTGCTCCATTGGCGTTTACAACTTTCTCGTGGATGGATTTCCACGAAACTGGGATAACGTTCATGGTTGGGAAAGGATGATGTCCGAATGTGTAAATTTGTCCTTTGTTCTTTATCTAGATGCCCCAGAAGATATTTGTGTAGACAGATGTCTTAGTCGGTGTGATGGAAGTGGACGAACGGACGACAATCTTGAATGCTTGAAGAAACGCACCAACACATTCAAGCAAGATACCGTGCCAATCATTAACTATTACATGAGTAGAGGATTAGTGAAAAAGGTGAACTCTGCGAAATCGCCTAATGAGGTAGACTTTGAAATATAAACGTTTAAAATGTTACTTTATAGTTGATGAAGTCTGCATAAACATGACCCAATGTCTGTGTTAATAGGTTTTTGAAGACATCAAATCTCTGCTTGAAGCTACTTTTCCCCAAAATGTGTTACATCTTACCAAGCCTTTGCTGGAGGTGGAGACTATTTCGCCATCGCCATGATTTACCTTTCCTGATCAATAATGAAATATAATGCTGCTTACTTCAGTATATTGTATTATTGTCTTTTCGATTTCAAGTTTCATGTAAAATATTGCACAAAATAATACGTAAATAAAATAGTTTTGATTTTTCGTGTAGATATTTGCATATTATACCATTTTTAACTTAACATGTCATTCAAGTTTCAAACTATTTAAGGTGAAAGGTCTACAAAAGTTGATGAATGATACGCATCAAATCAAATGTTGCATTGTCTTGCTAGTCTTGTCGTCAGGTTCATACGTTACGGGGTACGGTTTTAAGCAAAGACAATCATTATTGCACTTTCTGAACCTGAAGTCGTGAGATTAACAATTTAAATAGTTGGTAAATAATATCTAAACAAGTTAAACATAACGGTTTTTCTATGAATGAATGCATTTCACAATTCACATTCACATAGCGCGAGCCATCTAACAGGCACAATGAGATACTCCAGTACAGCTGAGTATACAGGGAGGCAGATAGTTCCACGTCAAAATCACTTGCGCCGGACACGTCAAATATCAACATTGGTCGGTATCTAATCCAGTAGTTACACACAATCCGGCTCAAATTGTCAATTGCACACGTAAATTTCGGCACAGGTAAAATATTTTGATTGTTTTCAAATTAATTTCCGAACGTACTGAATTTGATCAATTTTTCTTAATTTTGTGTTTTTCACATACATGCTTAATAGTCCAATTGCCTATATTATTATCTAGATTTCCTCCGCACCGTCTTAAAAGTGTCAACTGACATTATTTGACCCACGTTATTTGGAAGATTTGATTTGAGGAAGCTGATCATCTGGCTTCTTTTATTTTCCGTAGGTGTCAACCGTAAATTACAGAGATATCAAAATGACGTCCTCATCCGTTGGATGTTTCATTCTTGGAGGTATAAATAATTTCAGTTTCACAAAATCTTCCGTCTTTCTTGATTGAGAATTGAAAATAGGTAGTTAAAATTGTATTCTTTCTTGTTTTTATACAGTTTGCCTTCGTATACAAGTTAACCCGGAAAACAAAACTCTGTTTAGTGAAATTAGCCAGGAGAGGGCCTTTGCAGATATTCCCATTCAACTCGTTCCTGTCTGGATTTATCTCATCCGTTGGATGTTTTATTCTTGGAGGTATAAATGATTTCAGTTTCACAAAACCTTCCGTCTTTCTCGATTGAGAATAGTTAAAATTGCATTCTTTCTTGTTTTTATACAGTTTGCCTTCGTATACAAGTTAACCCGGAAAACAAAACTTTGTTTAGTGAAATTAGCCAGGAGAGGGCCTTTGCAGATTTTATTGTTGCGCACTTGCTGCTACACTTAGTTGTGATGAATTTCATTGGGTGAATTTTTGTACTTATCAAATTAAATCGTTAATCATTCTTCACTTCATTCTTTACCATGTTGTTAGTATAGATGTGCTACTTTTTGTTGGGAGAGTTTAATTTACACTGTTGTATTGTAACAGCGTTGGCGATTGCTATTAGTTGTCAATAAACATTGGCAAAATGTATTAAATTCACTTTGTTTTTGCTCTCAAGATTCCATCTATATTTTAATACCTGTGCGTACACATATTAATGTGAGTCAAAAAGAAATTTCCAATTTTGTTGATATTAATCTCGAATTAATGGCACCTTTTATTTTTGAAACAATATACAATTACTTCAGCGTGTAGTATACGTTAAATTCAAAATAACATAATTTCATATTTTTGTCGCAAGATATATATGAGTTATAATATATATTAGTCTTAAAAAATTATAGATGAATGGTACGGATTTCTTCCAGCGAAATAATTACGAAATGTGCATAATGTTCATTGTGTCACAAGAACTTGGCGTTTTCAAGCTGCTGCTCTTAGGTAATTTTTGTCATCCACGTTCATAACACAGCTCCTCCTCGTCGTCAGTGTGAACAGGAGAAACTCGTACGTCCTGATACCATCGGTTTGTTAAATCCGTCATTTGACTCTGGCAGTCTTGCAATTCCTTCATTGTAAATGTAAGAGAGTTTATCGATATTGGGGATGACAAATATATCAATGTGAAAATACAGGCCGTGGAAAATAATTTTTACCTGTTGTGTAAATCGCCTTGTAAAAAACGGCCGTAAATATTTCATGTCAAATTTGACAAACGCGTTTTGCTTGGCTAATGACGAATCAAATTCTTCTTCGGTGAGTTCGGAAAGATGTTCCGAGTCAATAGTTTGTCCCTATGATGAATTCATAAGATAACATTATAATTTTACAAAATTATCGAAAGTAGAGCTGATAAAACTATTTTTATTGGTAAATGTACCATTTCTTTGGTTTTACTAAGGGATATCTCAGTGCTTCGTCTTCTGCTCCTTCGCCGTCGTCTCCTTGTAGCAGGTTTAAAATCACCTTGAACATACTTATAAAAGCAAAGTAAAATGAAATGTAGTAGTAGTAGTATAAAATGAGTTTGTACAAAACTTTGGTTGTTGAATTTTTTTTTAAATCTTACTTTCACAATAGGCATAGTAAGGCCACCAAATACTAGTGTTGTGAAAAGTATAATAATTAAAGTTGTTGTAATAATG
>JAHZMZ010001767.1:0-14543 GCA_027743805.1 Lepidocyrtoides sp. E14
CATCATCTTAATTTTTCATATACGCAAATCTCCGCTTCTAAACATTTGAATTCTAAATTTTAAAGTCATGAACCAACTAACAAAGGAAAATGTATTAATTCCTGAGATGAGAGATATGCAAGTTGCATAACATTTAAAAAAAAGAAATAGAAACAAATGATTTTTCTTTGTCATTGCTAACTTATCTTGCTTTTAGTGCTTGCTCGCTCACACATGATCTAGATCACAATAAAAACATGATCATTATGATGATGATGATGACGTTGACGAGTAGTAGTAGTAGTGGTGCAGTGGCGTCACTCCCAAAAGCAAAATGAATGACGCTATTACCGTGAACAGCGAAAAAAAAAATATTTTATGCTTATCTTACTTTTCGGCGATGATAATAAAACCCGCATTGTTACAATCTCATGAATTTCTTGTAACACAGTCTAATCTTAATTGCGTAACAATGTTTCTATCCGTAAATGGATTTTTAGATACAAATTTAGATAGAACAAGAACAAAAAGAAACGACGATGAAAACAAGGCAGTAGAAAAGAAAGGGCAAGTGCAAAAAACTGTGAAATAATGCACGAAATTTAATTGAGTGGGAAATGTAACATTGTTGCTGTTACTTGAACCATTTAGGTTAAAATGAATCACAATAATAATTATTATCATTTGAAAAGTTAATACACACAATGATCGTTTCAAAAAAAAAATTCTTTTTTGCTTGCTTAATTTACATTTTTTTGGCATAAAAAATCAATAATAATTTTTTTTGATGTAATCGTAATCCTTCCTCCTCTTCTCTTGTACAATTTCCAATTTCTTTTGAGGCAACACCACAAAAAAAAGGTGAATAGGTAGAGACAGGATGAGACTTTGATAATCATCATAACAGGCAACAGGTGCAAGGTTTCACTTGACACACGACACGATGATGATAATGTCGACAGGGGCAAGGTACCTTTTTACTGCCATTTCACTATAAAAAGATAATCTATAATTTAATGCATACACAAAGTTACCAATTTTTACTCTAATTTTCAGCAAAAAATTGCTGATTTTCAAAAAAAAAATATATATGCATAATATATTATTATTATTACTACCTATACTCAATAATATCATGTAATTTATTTGTCAAAAAATTTTCTTAAAATGTATCAAAATTTTTTTTAAAATGAACACATTTAGCAATCCTTTAAAAAATGACGGCAGCATCATCAACAACAGCAACAACAACGCAATGACCATTTATTTTTTTTTACATAAACCGATTGATCATCATAATAATAATTATGATGACAGTGATGACGATGATGAAGCGACAATAATAGGTGATCTGAATGAGTTTACAACAAGTAGATTGACTGACATAAATGGCAATAATATTTCGAGCAGAGAGAGAGAGAGTAGTGATGATGATGATTATCGCGATCACGTACTAAAAATTCTTATGCGTAATCCCAATCTCAGCAGATAACAAAATTATATGGACGGCCACCGCTCGTTCCTTTTTGTATGAAGCAAGAAGATTGACAATTGCTATTTCTCTTGAACGATATAAAATGTGCAATATTATTCAATTAGGGATTATGTAACGGGGTAATTAAGATGATAGTGATGATGATGATGATGATGATAATGCATTATTGAATNATGATGATAATACATTATTGAATATGTATTGACAGTTGTACTGTATTGGTTTAATTTAAATTTGTTGATGACATTTAAATGGCTGACATGCTAATTTAGCTTAAAAAAAGATAAATGGGGTGATGTATAAAAAAAAATTACATGAAAAGTGCCTATACAAGTTTTTTTTTTGAAAAAGGTTAAGTAGGCAGTTATCAGAAAATTTAATGGGGGCGAGGTCAAGGATATGTAATTGGTGGTGTATTTATAATGCAATTTAAATGTCACCGAGAGAGGCTTTCCATCCCCAAAAAATTTATTTGATAAAAACATTTTTTTTTGGTGATAATGGCCTTGTCCCTTCTTGTTTGGTAGCAGAAAGAGAGAAGAGAGTGAGTACTGAGTACGTGCTGGAGGACCCACTCGTCCGTCGTCGTCGTCGTGTTATCAAAAAGTAATGCAGACCTTTTTTGAAATCAAGAAGGGACAACTTGCTTGAAGCTCTTTTATATGTACATACGTACTTATTTGGTAGCAGAAAGAGAGAAGAGAGTGAGTACTGAGTACGTGCTGGAGGACCCACTCGTCCGTCGTCGTCGTGTTATCAAAAAGTAATGCAGACCTTTTTTGAAATCAAGAAGGGACAACTTGCTTGAAGCTCTTTTATATGTACATACGTACTTGACATGTAAAAAGGTGTTAAATGTCACATAAAAATTTATTTTTTTTGTGTTCATAATTTATTGTTTGTTTAGCCAAGGCATATGAAAAAATAATTAATGCTTTATTTGTACCTGTCAAAAAAAATACACATTTTTATTTCTTCGTCCTGTCATTTTCAAGATCATTTTGCGGAAAAATTAAAAAATATCTAAAGCTACTTTATTGTTCCGTTTTGTAATAATTGAACGTAGTAATTATGGCAAAACTTGAATCAGTCTTAAAGTAAATCTTAAAAAACTTTTACAACGAACAAGATCATCACTGCAGCAATAGATGACAAGCCAATACAATAAATGAGTAAAATCACAAACCGATATTTTGTGCCCTATAAAATAATCCAACAGAAAAAAAGCAAAATATTTTTTAAACGAGAAATTGTCGTCGTATGGTTTTAATTTAGGTAAATTAATTTTTGAAGTACTTACCGGAGCTTCCCCAGGTTGGCCGTTGGTACCCATTGGACCAAGTGTAAAGGCTCGTGGAAATTCAGTGTTCATTTGACCATCCACCTTGTACGTGTGGCGCTGTATAAAAGAAAAAATACATTTTTAAAACCAAAATTGAATTCTTTTTAAAACACCTTTCATGTGTTAACACTTACAGCCATCTCAAGATTTATAAGAGCACTGAAAACAATGGCAGAAATGCAACAAATTATCCAATTAGCAGTACTTCCTATTGAGGCGAGACTCACCGTCGGCACAAAAAACATGCATAACACTATAAAAAAATTCAGTAAAAATAATTATTAACATGAAGTTTAAATTTTAATCAGTTCAATCATCTTTTTTTTTCTGTCTCACTTGCAGCCAAGTGAAGTACACCACCAGCGATATAATGAACCCAACTAAACACGCACCGATCCGGAGCCCAACTGAAATTCCGAAAGAGTGGGAAAATCTCCTGAGGAATTAAAAGTAACGAAACAATCATTCCGGTAACAGCATGAGTGCCTCCGGCCAGAGATTTAATTCGGAAAACTATGAAGCCCACCGCAACCACGTGGAAAATCAAAGTGGTCACCATAAATGACACGTGGACTACCATCCAAAACGGCCTGCCGCATATTCTCTTTTCCACCAAAGTTTGTCGAAAGAATCTCGCTACAAATCTTCCGCAAAAGGTTGTCACCATCCAGGCAATGATCATTAGTGATCCGTGAACTTGGACAAGCCACTCGTTACGGAGTAAATACAACTCTTTATAATTGGAAATTGACCATAATTCCTCAGTAACGGCTCTATCCTCTTGTTTAAGATGTATGCCAAGACCTCTCTGAGTAGCTGACGGTCCTCTTGCGACCATTAAATGGTATTTTGCTTTAAAGTTCACAACTTGGTTACTGATTTTGTGATTTGACTGTTCAAACTTGCAGTAGAAGTGCTTATCAGTGTACCAAGCTTTTATCGGTTTAAGACCAAGGGTTGGATCCGGAGTGTATTTTTCATTACCTTCCCCATAATTCAAGTTATAGTACCGCTCCGCCCTAGGAATCCGGTTACTGTTAGCTATACTGTGAAATGTGCATCCAACCACGGAGTCATCGCCCATGTAATTATCTTCGGACAGACCTACAGCCAAGTAGCCATCACCGCTTACTGATCCAGAGACGCCTGTTATTTCAAAAAGATTTTTCCCGTCACTGGTTTGCATCCAAGTTACCATAATATAGCAGACTTTGGGAGAATCTGAAACGAAATCAAAGGTGAAGGGACAGTGCTCGGGAAGTCCAAAACAGCCTTTAGTATGTCCACAGCCTTTGTAAATGCGGCGCCACTCAAGTAACAAGTTTTGCCGGGTCTAAAATAAATATTATTTTTCATTATTATTATTACAAACCTAACTTTATACTTAAATTTTTGAATTAAATAATTGGTAATTAAACTTATTTACAGAATTTGGCATTATGACTCCGTCAGTTTCGTTAAGATTTTTTGTCACAGATATCCTCCCTACGTGTTGCACGAACGCCCAAAATATGTCCTTTGTCTGAACAGCTGTGTAACTATTCAATGAATTTATATACGTAATTAACTCGTATTTAAATTTAAACTAAAATACCACTAATTATTTATCTACTCACAAAACATAATAGTCTCCAGCAACATTTGGAGCGGTCCACCTAACCGTCACTTTGGATTTGTCACTACCTGATGTATGTGTCGCCGCACTCTTGCTCTTGCCGAAACAGTCCATTGATTGCAAAAGTCCATCTTGACCCATATAATCAAACTCACCTGATACCTTATCTTCCCCTTCCTTCCGAACTTGGATGAAAATCCCCTTGAATTTCGTTGCAGGAACGGAACCGCTCAGTGTAATATCTATGGGCTCTAAACCTACTGTTGACTTTGCACTAAATGTCACCTGGTATGGTGACACGGTTGTTTGCGGCTTGGCATTATTGTGCTGGGGAAGCATGGTTTTACACGATCCCAAAGGGGCACCACTGGCCATTGAAGATACAATTGGAATCTGATTGCAACACTGGATCAGAGTAATAATTATGAGCGTAAGAGAAGCCATCTTGACTCAAATCATCAGCTCTCATCCCAAACGAAGCGGACATTATTCCCGGAAGATAATTACCGACTGAAGAAGTAGTAAAAATTATACCGCAATTACATGACCATAAATAATGTCTTCATAAAATTTTTCCTTAGCAATCGTTCTTTATTTTTTAACGGCATTACATTAATATAGTCTACCTGAATTCATCATCAAAGCTTTAGTCACACTACCGAAAAAAAATAGCTTCTTAAATACAATCTTTTCTTCCTCCGATTTTAATACAATAGTTAACTAACGCACGCAATAAATTATTTTATAATATGACCAACATTTTTACATACACAGGTCCGACCGTACATTATTTACGAAAAATCCTTATCATCATCCGTTACAAATTTAATGGCCTTGTCGTCAATATTTTATGTACTTACACGTACGTAATATAGCAATTAATTCATGGTTTATTATCGTGCAGTAGTAAATATCTTCGAGTTTGTATAATTTATCAACAATGCACGTGGTCTATATAAAAAAACATGTTTTATACTTACGTAAAAAAGATCGATTGACATAATTAATTAATTATTATCAAAATGTCGTTGCCGTTTATAATCCAACTAACTAACTAAATTATAACTAAACTTTAGCTTACATGATATTATCATCATTGTGAATTATTATTCAAAGAGGAAAAAAGTGTGTCTCTATTATTTTTTCTTTAGAAAGCGAAACTGACTACTGTTTCTAATACATTTTTTTCTTAATAATTTAATACAAACAATAGTAACACTTTAATTAGTCTCGTATTCGTAGAAAATAATGTAGAAAAATTGTAATAATTTCTATATCTTCGTTCTTATCATCATCCGCTTTCGACGACATCCCTGACTTTGAATTTTTTTTCTGGTTGATACATCAAGTTTATTGATACTCGTTGTAGCACATGTCTAGCCTTGCCCGTGGTCTGGTTTTGATTTTATAGCCTTTTTCTTCATACCACTTCTTGTACATTGAAGGTGTTGGCTGAAAAAAATAATAATAAAAATGGTTGAAAAATTTATTTGAAAAGAAAACAAAAATTTAAAAGTTAATTTTTTTGATATTTCATTATTACCGTAAAGCCAGGAGTCACAGTCAAGTGCTTCAGCTCCTTCATTTTCAGCAAGCCAAAATGAAAGGCCACGTCAGAAATGGTGTGCTCTTCGGCAGGGCGATGCTGGTCTCGATGCTCCTCTACTTTTACCGACTCCAAAAGCATAAGCTCTTCCAGTTCTGAGGATGATATGATAAGCAAACAAATTTAACTTTATGATCATGTTTAGTTTTACATTGGAATTCTTTTCTGTATAACTTACTCGTCATATTTCTGATGGACACATGGTTTTCATTGAGGTACACCTCATCCCAAATTTCAGTACTGGATCTGACCGCATCACAAAAGTCGGCTGGGATTCCGGTCAACACAGAATCCCACTTGATTGTCCACAGGGAGCTTTCCACAATGATTCGTAAACTTTGAAGGCCTCGCATTTCTTCAAATATGTATTTAAGACCACATGAATCCGGTCCACCTATATTAATCGTTAATTTCACTAAATTTGGGAAGGCAATATTAATAGTTTGCATTCTTTCTTTTGTCATTGTCACAGGTCTTTCCGGAATGGGAACATGAGGGCCCGCATTCCATCTTTGTGCCCGAGGGTGTGCCCACTCAAGTAGCATTCTGTGACGGAGCTGTCTAAGGTCCCGCATGTTTCTAGGTTCCATATGTTGACGAAGTCTTCTGCGTCCTCCTACTCCTACTCCTCCAAGAGGAACACGAGCATCATTTGCAGCTTCACCACCTCCACCGTCTCCATTGATCCTGAGATCATTTGCAACAGGGGGAGGTATCAGAGGGATTTCACCTGCAGCACCTGGTCCAAGATTGTTATTATTATTTGCAACTCCAACAGCAACCTCAGCATCACCTTCCAACCTTTCTACGAGAGGAGGATTCAACTCAAACTCGAGGGGTTCATCAAATCCATTTCCGACCGGGAACGGATTCGCATCATTGGGTCCCAGCAGTCCATACACTGGCTCATCTCGACCTTGTCCTTGCTGAGGTGGTACTGCTTGCGGCGGTGGATGGCGGCACCACCGGAACATTTTCTTCTTGATTGTTCCCACCCACTTGATCCTGCTGCTGCTGAGCTACTGCAGCTGCTGCCAAAGCCTCCAATCTTCTTACCATTAGACCACCCATTGCTGCTGCAACAGGATTCTCAACATCTTCACGCTCCTCTTCCTCCTCCTCTTCGTTGGCGACGGCACGCCGTAATCGTTCCAAAAACCTGCCACCTCTAAGTCTATCTTCTTCTTCGTCATCAGAATCATGTTCGTCATCTGACTCTGATTCCCTGTGAATCGCATTGTCCACCTCTTCCCTGTCCACCTCCATTCGGTCCAACATGTGCTGGTACACAGCTCGAATAGGATTTGGTTCTTCGGGACGAACAGGAGCAGGTCTGACTGGAATAGCAGGACCTTCATTATTCTGACCTGCTGCTGCTCCTGCGGCCTCGGGATTTCTATGAAGATTTAAGGGTGGGTGTAGTAGTTGAGCAGGGCCAGCTCTAGCATGATCCTCTACTCGTCGAATCACAACACGAGGTGGTTGGTTTAACAGCACGTCATGCATATTTCCATGCGGGGGAGGGCGCACCCTCTCTATCACAACATGAACAGGACCCAAATGAGGTATTCCTGGGGGTAGTCCCATGTAACCGGCGCCTGGGACTGGCGCAAAGAGTTGTTGATGTGGTATCGGCATATCGTGTGCGACTGCAAAAGCTGGAATCTGAGGTATCTGAGGCATCTGAAGGGCTGGATTATTGATAGGAAGAGGTGCGGGAATACCTGGATAATCACCACGGCGCTCTCGGAGTCGTTGCCGATACTCCATAGCTAGTCTGGCACGTTGTTCTAACATTCTATACCGATCCCGCTCAGCCTGAACATTAGGAACTCGATCCCAACGACGTCGCAAAAACATTTCACCGTCACGTCGCATATCCATAGGATCCGCTTCAAAGTTGTTACGCACCAATCGAATCACCTCAATCCCGTCATTATTGTCGCCGCCATCGTTCACACCTCCACCGCCTGCCCTTGGATCTCTGTCAACGGCAGGTCTGTTTAAAATCAATGCTCTGCGAGCAACAGGCGCTCTTTCCTCGCCATTGAGAGGAGGAAGAGGAGGCATTAGTGGTGGACGAAGAAGAATATCGTCACCTGCAAGAATAGGTTCACCTGGTTGAGGCTGATGACGTAAACGATGATGATGGCGCTCCATAAAATCTAATCGCATTTGCTGCAAAGCATGTCTCATCCTGTCTCTCCTTTCCTGAAGATTGGCAGGATTCATATGTGCAGGTCTTGGTTGCTCATCACCAACAGGATGACCCACCGGAGGAAAATTCATCCCTGGTGGTTGCACTCGTGCGGACGTCAGCCAAACACAAAAACTTGTCACTGTCGTCGATCTCATTGCACTCATCAGGTTGTTAAAACTGGTCTCAGTTTGGTTGGCAAACACAAGGGTTTCCAAGGCTGGAAACGTTTCTTCATAGTTTATCGGTATGTTCCGCTTTTCAAACATCCAAGGTTTGAACATGACAAACTTTGTGACAAACTCCATTCTTGGCAGGCGAATAGGCAAAGACCGTCTGCTTCCTGCAGAACCAGTTAGCCGTATGGTGCGTAAAGTTGGCGATAGTTTGCTAAATAAGTCGTAAATAGTTTCTTCCGAGTAGAGTGCGATTGTAGCGTTAAGGCGAATCTCGGAGAGGTAGGGAAGGTTCTTGCGGAGAAAAAGTTCAAAGTCCCGGAATGGAGTGTCGATGTGAATGCAAGTGAGGGAGTCTGGTAAATACAGGTTCTCCATGTCAGGCGGGTTCATTGGATTAGGACTGCTCATAAACTGGAGTCGTCTGAGATTCGCGCAAGCGTTAAGAATAGTTTGAACCAAGTGTATGGAGCAGTTATTAGGAAAGTAGTCGTGTTGATGATGATACGCTACTGGATAGTGATGACCTATTAGTGACTGTCCTGAGAAGGATACTCCAAAAGTAATGAGATTCGGGAGGATGACGGAAGGTGGGAGAAGAAAGGACATTCCACTGTTTTTCGGAAATCGAATGTAAAGTTCCACAAGAGATGGTCCACATTGCACCAAGCAGTTGACAAAGTCGGTGTAGTTACTCTTGCGAAAATAAGAGGGTCCCAGGGTTAAGGAAAATGTGGGTATGAATCCCTCAATTCTATCATGGCGAGTCATTGGCTTAATGAACTCGTAAAGGAGTGTGTGCTGCTCAAAGAATGGACGAGGACGGGGTTCATTCATTAAAGCGGAGTCCTTGTTTGTATTAACGATGAACTGAGGACGTTTCATTTTTCGGTAGAGTTTGGCAATCGCACACAACCACTGCTTGCACACCAAGCGACCGGACCGAACAGAAGAACGATCATTGTCCAGTATTACCTTTTCCAGAATATTTTCAACCAGCTGAAAAACAAGTTAAATGTAAATATTTTTAAAACGCAACAACAAATGGTGAAGGTAAATAATTATTTCCTCATTTAAAACTCTTCTGGTTCTTACCATATCATTCTGGAAAACTTGTGTCATAACATACAACACATTATCTGGCAAGGGCTCATCGGCAGGTCGCAGTGCCCAGTTTTCGTATGGCATCTCATCATTATGGTCCCCCAGTAGTCCATTATTACCACCGTCTACTACACCTTCTTCAGGAACTTTTCCATCCCCCTCGTCCCTATTATTGTCCATGGCGTCGTCACCATTACCACCATCACCGTTGTTGTTATTATTAATACCCTCCTCCCCTTCTTCCTGGTTCCCCTCCTCTCTGTCATTTAGATCCATCATAGATAATGATGGAGCTCCTGTTCTTGTTGCACTCTCTTCAGCAACTGAAAAGAGAAGGTTAACAACATTTCATTAACCACTTCTTAACATTTTGAAAAATTCTTTTCTTGTAACAAAAATTACCTTTCAACTGACCCACGCAGGTGACAAGAAAAAAGGCGTTCAGATTGACACTAGCAAGATGTTATCAACCTTAATGCAACTCAATGTTAACAGCTTATTACACAGCCGTTGTAGGCACTAGACAGTTTAAAAACTGCCAGAAGAAACTAACTACAAAACTAAAATTTATTACTACAAATTTGTCCTTTATCGTTTACATTTTAACACCAATTTGAACAATTACTGTTTAAAATGTCATCTAAACTACATCCAGTTTTCGAAACTGTCAATTCTAGTGTTGTCCTGATTATACGATAATACTGCCCAAAAAGTCAAAAATTTCCTACGTCATTTAATACACATTCAATTGACAATATTGTAGGCATCCTACTACTGTCAGTCACAAGACCGCTTCTAAAAGCATCTGTCGTCCACTAAATACTAAATTAAATAATCAGCTATCCAAAGTCCAAACACGGACAAATATTTAAATTTAACCTCACACTCTAACTACTGACGACCCGTCACAATTTTTTTTAAATGTGGAACCACTTCTGTCATTTACAAAAACTTGTGCACGTCTCTTCCACTTTTTTCAAAGATTTTTTTTTCTGGATAAACAGGATAAGATTAGTGCCGTAAAACACACAACAACAACACTAAAGAAGAGATAATTAGGTACTTCCCTTACTCAGCCAGAGTAATTAGGTAACTAAAAAAATGTTTTTTTTTATTACTGATGATTATTGTGTCCTTCTTCTTCTGCTTCTCTCGCTCATTATTAAATTCTTTTTTTATGCTTAGAGCTCGTCATCATCATCATCAGCTTGTCTGTGTGTGTGTCTGTATGCCTCGAGCAGAGTAAAGATAGGTGAGATGAGAAGAGTGAACCAGGCCAGTAGCGACTAGCGAGCGAGCAGCAGCAGCGATAAATGCAATGCAAAAGCAAACAAATTTTTCTGGTTATCAGGTTCCTGTGCAGCAGTGCAGAGTGCAGTTTTGTAGGATGCGACGACATGCAAGTGCGACAAAAACTTACCTGTATTTTTTGTGTGCTCCTTCAATGCACAATGCACATAATATGTAAGAGGACAGTGTAGTAGAAGGAAACTTAACAGTTTGTATGCAATACTTACCAAAAAATGCATTTTTTTTTTTCAAATTGGCTGCATCATAAATTCAATTGGTTGATTGATGTGCATACAGGGAAAAATTTGTATGGTTGAAGAAGAAGGAGACTAAGGAGAGTATCGACATGATGTCATTCGCATCGCATTAATCAATTTTCATGATTGATGATGCGATGGTGTAGTGATGCGATGCGAGTAGTAAAATGTTGAAGATGATGATAGCACGTAGCGGTAATAATTGTGGTGATTTAGTAAATGAACTATTAATTATTGAGAGAAGAAATCAGTTTTATTGGAAGTATATTTATTAAGTACAATGATTGTAATAAACTCAGAGTGTAAAAAATATGCGTCATTTGTCAGATAAAAATAATTGCCAATTTAATTACGGTAGGATGACAACGTCATTTTGAACGGAAGTAAAAACTGATATGATTGCTAGTTTTAAAAATAAAACGAACGTTTTTCTATTAGTTCCTTAAGCACAATTATTTACCTGACAAGTGATGTATTTTTACATGCCGAAGAATAATATGCCTAATTGTAGTAGTAATTAATAATATTTGTTTAAAATTGATGAAAAATGTTTCAAATATGAATTTTTAATTGTAGTACCATGCGTTGTCAAATACGGAAAACTTGGCTGTAAGAAAATGATAGGGTTTTGGGGAACGCATGTTCTTAATTTTCAGACCTTTTTCGGCAAGCCATTTCTCTTGAGTTTGTTCAGACGGCTAAATTATGTCGAAAAAAAACAAAAAAAAAAAAAAATTTAGCAGAGTTTTTAAATTTTGTGAAATAAGGACAGTTAAATGTTTTTATGTATTAAATACCATGAAGCCGCTTGTGCACGCCAGCATTTTTAAATTTGGCATTTGGAAGAATGCAAAGTGAAAGCTGAGCTCGGAGAATAAATGATCCATTTTGCATGGAAGCGTGTCCCTGTCAAAATCACACAAGCCATGAGCATCATTATTATTTGCGGCAGCTCCAGAAGAAAAAACACGACAAGATGGGTACGACGTCTCGATAAGATACAGAGCTTCAAGATCTTTTGAAAAAATAAAAAAAATATCAAAAAAAAAAAAATATTTTTGCAAATAAAAATTACTCCAACATCACTTTCGTTTACTTTTCATATCTCTTATGGACGGATACTTATCGTCCAGCAAAACAATAGAGTCCCAATACCCTGGAACATCATTTTTCCCCAAGGAGTCACAAGCCACGTCACTCAATCCAGTGAAAATCGAATCCCAGCAAATGCTAGTTTTAAACTTGAAATTACACTCGACATAAATAG
Organism: Lepidocyrtoides sp. E14; assembly: GCA_027743805.1. Lineage (NCBI taxonomy): Eukaryota > Metazoa > Arthropoda > Collembola > Entomobryomorpha > Entomobryidae > Lepidocyrtoides > Lepidocyrtoides sp. E14. Next base: position 12,329 of record JAHZMZ010001767.1, read on the forward strand.
CAAGGGACTTGAGTGAAGTCATCCAGGACAAAATGTACTTCAGTCCTTCAGTATACTCTCCAGTAACCCCGATTCCCAAATGGGTCAAATTTGGAAAGCAGTCATTTATCCCGTGCAGAATATTTGACCTTGTAACATACAGTCTTTGACTGGTAGTTCGAAATCCATTGTCATTGTGAATATGAGGTTTGACCGCGATCATGGTACAGCGTTCCATTGTCAGTGACTCTTTACCGTTATCCAGAAATCGGATGAATGCGTCATCCGATTGATCATGATGTATAACGGTAAGTTCCTTTAAACTTGGGAGACGCGTAGAATATTGAAACCACAATCCTGGCTTGATTTCCCATGGCATTATAACCGTCAGTGACTCCAACTTGGGCATCGGTTTAAAACTGAGCTGGTAGTTCCGGTTGAAACTATACGCACAAGAGGAAAAACCGATTAAGTGCAAATGGCGAAGACGTCCAGCCACTTGTTGAAAAATGTCATCCATTTGACTAATGATGCAGGACGATGCGGCTAAAGCGAGGGTCTCCAAATTGACAAGATTATCAACTGGAACTCTGTAGAAGCAGGAGCACGAGTCGGTAGTGCCGTAATAAAGAATTTTCCTGGTGCTTTCAGGAAGACGCAGGGAATACGGACGGGATCGTGATATAGCCCCAATAATTTGTCTGAGGTGAGGTGGCGAGTAGGTGATAATGCAAGATGAGCTTGTTAAATCCAAAGTCTGTAAATTCGGGGAGCATTTAAGAATATGCTGAATAAATGGAATGAAGGACCAAGCCATTCTTTCAATAACGAGTTGCACATACGTCAGCCGGTCCAGGGAAAATGTGGGGTAAACTGTGGGAATGAAGTCGTACCGATTCTGGCAAAATTTAAATGTAAAACGGGTCATGCTTTCAGGGCCATAGGTACGAAGAAAAGTGTAAAGTGCTTCGTAAACGGGGGCATTTGCCACAGTAAAAAAGGATGGAGTTAGAGACAAGTGGAATGGAGGGATTGGACGATATTTTTCGTTTGAGGGAGAATCCCCTCCAAGATTATAATTATTAGGTGAGGTACGATAGCCCCAGGATGACATTGCTGTAGAAAATAGGGTAAGTAGAGTACCTTCCTCTCGTCTCTCGGGACAAGTGCCATTGTCCACGGCTAACAAACCGGAATAGTTGTCGTGGGTCAAGGGTAAGTGAAACAAGGGCTGCTGGGGAGACTTACGGTGTAGCTTGGAAACTACGAAATTCCAGCTTTTGCAAACCTGGCGTAAGCTCAGAATGTCGGTGGTGGAGCGCTTAGGAGTTTCCTTGTTGCTGGTGCGAGTGTCGTTTTGGGGAAAACCGAGATTGGATCGGGTGACCATTTCAAGAATCATTTCAACCAGCTGACATAAAATTTATGCGAGTACCAGGTCGTTTCCAAAAACGGTTTGCATCGCTTCTTCCGGGGTGAGCGGTTGTCTATTTAAATTGGCCATGTTAAACGTGTCACTAGTTCGCACGGTAAAAAAATATGGAATAAATTAATGCAATGCAACCTAACACACACAAAAAAATATTTTTTTTATTCGACTTTATTAAGCTTGTAATATTTTTTTCGTCAATCCGACTGATCGGCGCAATTAAAACTAAGCCATTGGAATGCAGCATTCTTTTCTAATAATTCGGCTGAAAGACAATGGAGCGTTGCGAAAGAACGGCCTTCTTAGTGCTGCTGATGCAGAAGTGAGAAAAATGTTGCAATCATAATATTTATAGAGTCATTCAACTTAACAAGAACAATTAATTTTAAGGAAATTTAGGTCACATTAAAGTTTTAATTGTTAAATTCACGGTAAGTCTCTCTTTTTTGCATTTTATAAAAATTTACATCTTAAAATTGTAGCACGATGGCGTCCCCACTGCAAAGATGAATGGATGTCGTATTCACATTGAACCTGCAATTAAATTTTAAAAGAATTAGGTTACCAATTTTCCTGATTTGCATAATTAATTATTATCCTAAAATTCTCAATTTTTCCTACTCTAAATCATAATCCTGTTCGTCATCATCGTCATAATTTTCCAGCTGGTCAAAACTGTAACCGACACTGGCAGTATACAGCGTTGCAGTTGAAGGCACTCCTTCAAATTCCTGTGCAGCGTTGACTTCCACTTCTTCCGTTTCATTATTATTATTATGACCTCTTCCAATGTTAACCAGCACTAAA
>JAHZMZ010001768.1:0-19140 GCA_027743805.1 Lepidocyrtoides sp. E14
CCAATGTTTCAGTTTTTCTTAAGTGAAAAAATTGTTCCAAGAAACAACTTTGTTTCTTTTACATATTATTACGCCTGTTAGAGTTCCTACTTTTCTTTCGAGTTGAAAAAATGAAGAGAGAGAGAGAGAGAGAGTGCTTTGCAGAGAGAATAAAACTTGTATGTTTTTTCGTCTTCCTTCAAAAAAAAGCACCATAGACAGATGCATAATATGCACAAGAAGAAGAAGAAGAAGTAGTAGTAGAAGAGAAGAACAAATACATTCACAACTTTGTTCCTTGAGGCTGTCAACTAGGCGGGTTTTGTGTGACTTGAGTAAATATTTGCTTAGTTCACTTCTCTGGAAAAAGCAGGCAGGCAATATGTTTGGATGGATGGATGTATATTTGCCAAGCAAACAAAGATTCCCTTTTTCAACTTTGCAGCAGAAGAAACATCTTCCACCACCACCGCCACCACTCTCGCTCCCAGTCTTTGCATCTTGTCCTGTCTTCTCCTGTTCTGAGTATTTTCTTTTTTTTATTTCTTTTCTTTACTTTTTATGTGTATTTGGTTTTGTGTACTTTTTCTTCACCTAGGCATATACGATACGCTTTATAATAATAATAGCACTGCCATGATGTCGTTTGCTTACTCAACTTTTTATCTTGTTTTTCTCTTTTTTTATTTTCTGTCGTCGTTTGTTCGTTCTTGCTTTTCCTTACTTTGCATGCCTTGAAGAATTATTTTTCCCCTTGTGATATTATTATGTTGTCTGTGTACACACAAGAAAAAGCGGCAGTATATAGTGGGCTGTTTTTCTGCTGTTGTTGCTGCTGCTGCTGCACTTGAGCAACCAGAGGCTATAAACAAACAACGGAAGGAAAGTAGATAGTTTGTGTAAAAAATTTTGTATTGTTGTGCGTGCGTCTACCGTCACCACCATCACCGAAAACAAGGCTTCACAGTAACTTCTGTTGTGATAGTCAAATGAAAATAAGATGTTTTTTGTTCTACTACGGAATCATCAGCTCTCCCAATCGTATCATTTTTTGTTGTTGCTTCAGCAAGTCAAACAAGGCAACTGGGAAATGAGAATTGCTTAATATAAAAACTTTGTGTATTTAAATTGTATATGAACAACAAAACACTATTAGAGTAGCAAATTATGTTGAGTCGTTTGTTGAGCAATAGATGGTGCTATCAAAAAGAATGAAAAAAACACTTTGTTGTCGAGATAAAGATAACGACAAATCAATTTATATCTTACAAAAACTACATACTAACAGAGATATATACCTAATGACACTATTTGTGTCGCTACCACTGGAGAAGAAAAAAACAGGCTTTTGTAGCAATCAATTCGTATGTATAGCCTATTCAGTATAATAACTATGTACATAATATAATATGTGTTATTTCGATCGAAGGTAAGAAAGAACAATGTATACTTTGAAAGTAAGGGCATCTGTAAATAATAATGGCATGCTACAAACCTTCCAACACAAAAAGCTGGTGTCATAAAAATATATTGTATCACTACAGTATTATTTTCACCTTTTGTACAAGATAATATTATACACTCCTTGACTGATTTAGGCCAGGTTTACGCAGAGAAATGAGTTTGGCACAAAAACATCCCCGCTTGAAGCTCGTCATCATCATCATAATATTTAAATAATAATTAAGCAAGAAAAAAACTTGCCGCCACTCGCCGCTCATATGATGACCATATACGTAAAAGTAATAATTAATTGGCTTAACAGTTTTATTAAGTAAAGCTATAAAACGAGAACCGACACAAGCTAGCTTCTAAATATTATTCAAGTTTTTCAAAGCTGTGTAACTTTGTAAATCACTGCTATTTATTCCTTTATTTTTACGAGCATCATTATGTACAAAAAGGATAGTTTTTTATCGCGCAACAACAAAACTTTTTAACAACTCATCCACTCATCAACCCATCCGCTCATTATTATTTTCATGCTTCATTGAACGAATGGTACTTGGAACAACTACACTACTAAAGGATTATTGATGAAAGTAAAATACAAGAAAATTAAGTGAGAACGGGAGATGGGAGGCGGCAACAAGAAATTCAGTGGAACAGAGAGCCACAGTAATTGTGTGTCTAGCAATAAAACATAATTATACGTATAAGAGGATGGGCACATTAAAAAAGGAAACTGTATAGAACGAACAACGAGTGATTGCAGTAAAAGATTTATTTCTACTATTCTACAATGTTCAAACTAAAAGAAAGTCGTAAATAGTGGGAAAGTTTATAGAAATAATATGCATACTTAAAAGTGCGCATCCCACAATATCCAGGTCGTTATGTATGAAGCGTTGTTGGTATGTGTGTGTGTGTTTATATGTGTGGAAAGTCGTTATATTGAGTGAAACAGCAAGGAGTGAACTTAATACATTATTAGTGCAAGCCAGCCAAGAAGAAAAAGAGGAGGAAAACAAGAAGGTTGGATGGCAATAGACATAATCCTTTTAAGAGCATTTACGCGGGACTCCCTTTGAGACAATCAAATATCTCTATGATCTAATTACTCTCTAAGCTTGTTATAAATGGAGAACAAAAGAGCTCTCTCTTGTTTTCCCCTCTCGCCTCCTTCTCCTTCATCTCTCTTTCTGGCGCACACACAACACTAATAGGCGATGATGATCATAGTGTTTTGTGTGTGTGTGTGTGCTCGCGCTATGTGATAATAATGCCATCATAATAAAAGTATATAGTCAAGTGTACAAAAGTGATGTCGTCGTCGACACAGGAAAAGTGTCGAGCAAGCAGGCAAGCGAGAAAAACGAATAGAGCACGACCAGACCAAAGTCCAAGCAGTAGTGGTGTGGTGGTCGTAATGGAGGAAACTGGAAGAAGAAAGGGATGTGGATATAACAATACACTTGTTATAAATACTTACTTATATGATCATTTAGTCTAGCATCATCATCATCATCATCAACACAGCACCAGCAGTGAAAGGAGAAAAAGAAAAGTTGGGAAGAAGCCGTGAGTATGGGTGTTATGTTGGTGGTATGATGGTGTCTAGTACTCTTGTCTTGTCGTTTCTAATCTATTCTTTTCATGGCAGCCTGTAAAAAGAAGCCATATGCGCGACGACAATATCCATATAAAAAGTTAGCTGCTGGTTGTTCATGCTGCTGCTGCTGATGATGATGATGATGATAACGATGACAATGATAATACCCTGACACTATAAAAGCAGTTTCTGTATAGTAGAGTGAAATTGCTACTAACTCATAATGAGTGAAAATAAACCAGTGTGTATAATGAATCTGGTAATAATGAAGATGATGATGATGATAATGATAATGGTGATACTGATGGCAATGTGATGATATAGAAGTTGGCGAGTGACTCACGTAGTAAAACATGCATATCATGCATTTGTAGGTACACATGTATTATATTCGGTATATGAAAAGGAGTTGAGGAGAAAGGCGAAAAGGGAATGAAAAGAAGAAGGGCGAGGAGAAGGAGAGCGGATACATAATAATAATGATGATAATGGTATGAGCATGCAAGCCAGCAAGCAAGTATCACAGGCTTTTAAACTCATTTTCTTCCTCACTTTCCTCTCGCTACAGTGACTTTCCCATATAATATTATATACTGCTTTTGTGCAATGATGGTATTATAGTAATAATAACAATGTGGGGCTTAAGCTTATATTGTACACGTTTAGTTCATACTTTTGATTATTACACTTATACCTACACAGTGTTTACAGGGGCTGTGGTGCCGAACAGATTACGATTATATGCCTACTACTACTCTATACATATTTTACTTGGATTGCTAGAAAGTATCATTATTATTATGACAATGATTATTATTACAAGAACAAGAAAGGAAACTCCTTTCTTTTGCCACTTCTTGCCTGAATCACTCCTGCTTGGTGATAACCCTCTTCCTTTTTTTCCTTCCATAATCGTCATCATGATCACATCACATATTATGGATGTATGTATGTATGTATAGACAAAATGTGCAGTTGAATGATTCTGCTACCACCGCTGCTGCTACTGCGTTTTCTAACCCGTTGCTTTATGGTAATGGTAAATTCTATTATATCTCTGCTATTATTATTAGTACCCTGCCATAAAAGCCAAGTCAGAACCCCAGGAAAAACGCGACGAAGGAGGAGAAAATCATTACAGTAGTATAGAAATGTCTCAAACAGAAAGTATTTACATGCATACATGTAATATGTATGTATTTATGTATATGTCGGCGGAGGCAACCAAGTAAACCACCCAAGAGAATAAAAGAATATAACGCAACAGAGCGCGACAAGACCAGCCAGGTTAGTCTAGTCTTTAAAGGGCTTTCACTGTATTTATCATCATACACACATGAAAAAAGCCCATAACTTATGCATGCATGCAATACATAGAATAATGCTTTTCCTTCATCTCAAGAAAGTGGTAGTTGGACTGCTATAAAAACCATGAGCTTTCTAGCGATTGTCTGCTCGTTGTGTTTTTTCTTTTACTTTTTTCTGCTTTATCTTTCCCCTTTTTTTCTTTCACCCTCGTTCATATATATGTATTTACTTATATATCATCCATTTAATATTTACCACGATCCGAGTGATGGTGGTGGTGGTAGAAGTAGAAAAAAAAGCATTATTAGATTTTTCTTCTTCTTTTTTTCTCTCGTATCAGTTTTCCTGTCACTATACCACACTACATTTTTATTCAAGATAACACGCAGCAGCAGTTACATTGCTTCGGTATATTTTATGTTAGACACTAACAGGGAAAAGGAAATTTCTTATATGAAAGAGTGAACTGTGCAAGAAAAGAATCAAATCTATTTGTACAACCATGATGATTCGACTGTAGTAGTAGTAGTAGTCGACGAGGACGACCAACCGGTAGTAAAAACTTTTCTTTCTCTTTCCCCCTTTTTTCGCTTCCAGTCATCACGATTATTTTTTTTTGCGATGATCGTGATCACGATGATGATGATGGCGTGATTGTATGTGATTCACGAAGCGAGAAGGGTTCAATTTTCTATTGCTGTTTATGTAATACCTAGTTATATTTATATATATAAAAAAGTACATTTCCATTTTAGCGTGTGTGTATAAAGTGCAAAGGAAGATCTGACAAGACAAAACATCACATGCATGCACCTACATTAAGCACACAACCTTTCACTTTTTCCACATTTGACATTCTTTTATTATTATTGTTCACAAGAAAGCCTTTTTCCCCGCTAGTCTCATCTCGTCATTTCCCTCTTTTTTCCTTCTCTGAACGTTTTTTATGTACATGATATAGGTATACTTTTCTTTTTTTTACTACTAGTCTTCTTGTCTTTCATGTCATGAATGACTGTGGGTGGGTGGAATTATTGTGGAAGGTTTACACACACACACATACAAGTAAGTAGAGAGAATATCTACAACAGTATCATATTAAAAGTCAATACATACTTATTGTTTGTTGTTCGCTCTGCTTTTACTTTATTGAATGTAGTCATGCTATTATGCCATCGTGGCCATTAGAAGGTAGACAAAAACACAGGAACATCAAGTCGTTGTAGTATTTTTATGTTTTCCTGCTAAAATCGAATACAATACTTTCTCTTTATTATGTAGTGGCAGGTACGTGATCTGATCTGTATACGTGAGGCAGCGTTTGTTGGTGAAATGGAAATTCTTCTTCTCCTTTTCACTTAATACAATAGAGAGGTAGAAAGATATACGTATATAAATATATAGTTTTTGCTTTTATTATATACCCCTATAACCAAACATATAACTTGCTTGTCTACTCTACTCAATTCACAGCACTTTCCACTGTTTTCTGACTTGACGTGACTCTCAATGGATTTTCATTGTTTCCTGAGACAAACGGCATGCTGTTAGCTCTCCCTTTCTCTCTTTACACACAATCACCACCACCACCACCACCAGAAAAGATAATAACTTTCCTTTGTTTCCTTTCATTAATAAACTTGCACTTAAGCAACGTTAGAGAAAAAAAAATCTTACCTATTAGGCATAACACTATACCGACAGCACGTACCACTTAAATGTAGAAAGAAAAAAAAACTGTTTATTAGTGAGTAGATGCATGCATGCACGCTCTCTCTCTCTCCACATTTCTATTTTTCTCATGTTTGCGATGATTACATCACTTCCATTTTTCCTTCGTCGTTGTCGTCATTTCCTCCATAATAATCACCATGAAAAATGGTGAAAGTGTTTTCTGCTACTGCTGCTGCTGCTGCTTCAGTATAAGTGCTACTATTACTTCTGGTTTGTTGAGCATTTTAGTAGGAGACGCGAGAAAAGTGAGTAAACACTTTATTACAACAATATCACTTTGCCTCTTGGTTTAGAAGACCATTTTCCCTTATAAGTTTTAGGCATGTGCTACTTGCACTCTCTACTTACATAAATACAAGAGTACATAATAAACAGAAAGAGTACATGATAACTGTGTGAGAGCTACTACAAAATGTTATCGTTTTCTTGAGTCGCTCACTTGCTGTTTTTGCCGATGATGATGATGATGATGAGGACGATGAGAACGTCAACGACAACAACGACGGTGTTGGTGGTGGTGGCATATTAGCTTTAGGCGCCTTGAGTTTTCTCAAGAAGGACGATAATATTTTCTAACTTGCCTGTTCCTCTCTGATCTCTCTCTTTCTCCCTTACCGTCTGTACATTTTTTCTTTGAATGTTTTCTTTCTCTCTATTACTCGCTCTCTTCAGCCAGAGTACACAAGCTGGTTGAGCAAAAGTCTGCAGAAAAAAGTCAATGCGTTGTCGTCGTCGTCGTCGTCGTCATCATCATCGTCATCCGCTGCAGCTGTTGTTGTGTTTGTATGCTTTCTTCATCTCTGCGTGGCTGCATTTTCTTTTAATGTTTTACTACAACTATGTTGTAGCGTGTGTGTGTGTGTGCGTTGTGTAAAGAAAAGAAAAAAAAACAAAGTATACAAAAACGTCATGGCACATGGCCTTATGTTTATAATATTTTTTTTCTGTCCAAAGACTAACACTGCATCACCCACCACCACCACTTCTTATTTCACTTGCCATAGTAGTTATGCTCCGGAAGCAATAAGCACACGCCTCTCTTGCTCCTTTTTCTTTTCTTTACATTTCACGACTTCGAGGACTACAAGACGAGCAAACTTTTTCTCTCTGCATTTTCAGACCGGAAAAGAAAAACATTGCTTGAAGGATAGACATAATAATAATGTAAAGCACAAATATTGCTGTTATGATGATGTAGCTTTATAATATCGCTCATATCATGGGCATGTCTATGAAATAATATGATATTATTATGAAGTGCGCTGTTGTGAGGGAATAAGGAACGAGAATGAATGTACGATTATTATGTGTTTTTAGACACACTGCTTTTATTTACTTTTTTTTCAGTTCCTTCTTTCTCCTTGACTTTTCGTGATGATAATGGTGGTGGTGGTACACATACATAATAAAAAATTGTATAATAATAATCTATCAAAACCATATGTTTCACACACAACAAACGGCAGGGCAGAACAGGAGAAGTAAAAACATGCATTTTAGCAAAATACAGAACGTAAATCATGATAAAAAAAAGTTGTGTACCCATTTAATGTCCAGTAAATGTAAATTATGTCGTCAGTTTGTTATTATTGTTGTTGTTCTACTTTGAGCCTGGAAGAAAGTGGAACCATTTTCTTTTAAAAGAGAAATTGCCTTATTATTACTACGATCATCATCAACAGCATGATTGCACACACCAGAGTTTATATTGTTGGTGTTATTTGCTGCCTCCGTTAACTAAACTGTATATTATTTTAAAAGCCATATAAACTTGATGATTACGTAGCAAACAATATTTATAATGCTAATTCCCTGCTTTTCACCCATTGTTATACTACCACAAACACAGGGCAAGCATGTATTTTTTATCGCGGACTAACATCTCATGTGCTACAACAGCACTACTCACTCAATTTAAAGGTGGGTGCACGACCCTCTAATAAATCACTATAAACTAGGCTTGCTTGCGTGTTTAATTACCACTTGTGTCAGCTCACTTTTACACACACATATACATAAATTATATAATGCCTTTGTGTTCGTTAAGAAAGGAGAAAGGAAGGAAGGAAAGTTAAATGCTAGTTTTGTTGGTGGTGGTAGGTAGAAACAAAAGGGGAGAAATATACAGGCAACAGTGGAGGCAGTGGAGTAGAAGTAGCTGTGTCGTACTTTTAACTACTAATTCAACCTGCAAATATTGCTCTCTGGTCAAATATGACAACCTCATCATCATTTTGTATTTACTTTTATTACTGTATATACAGGAATTAATAGGGAGCTGCTGATGTTGTTAAAACCAAGGCACTACTTAGGTATGTTTCTCTCACGCATTTGCATATTTTCACCTTTTATGGCCCATAACCTGTTGTAATTTTAATGGCGTGTATGTAATGAGCATGAACGAGACAACTTAAACACACAAGCTTTTGTTTAAGAGCTTTTATGTTAAAAAGAGATAAAAAAGTGTAATGAATATTCCTTAAATATTTTTGCATAAAGACCCAATTAGAACGTGGTAATTAAGTTTATATTTGCATTTTTGGAACTCCAAATGAGTATCTAGGTATGTACATTTTGTCAATATATGTAAAAGTTAATAAGGCAAGTAAATTGTGTAGAAAAAGCAAGAAACATCCAAAGGGACAAATTTCTTTTTGTACCAAGAAAAGAAAAATTAAATGTGGATAAGAAACAACGTCACGGAATGTCAAACAAATGCAATGTGTAACTTTACCCACGACTACAATGGATTTTCCCAGCGGATAAAGAAAAGAATTGGAGACAACTTTCTCCACTTATTTTTTATTTCCGCTTTTTCTCTCCTCTGCTTTTTTTTCTCTAGAGTGCATGTTGTCTTACCATTAGAAAAAAACTTAAGTTGAAAAGGAAAAATTAGGGAATAAAAAAACACTATGACTGTATAAGACTTCAACTTGGACAGACACCAAAGTAAACGAACCTTATATATAACCTTTTCGTATTCATTTCCTCTTTTATGTATCTTTCTCAACAAGATGGTGATGTTGGTAGTGGTGTTGGTTGTATTGGAGCTGCTACTAGTCTCTCGTTTTTATTGCACTTTTCAGCTTCATTGCCCATCTCCTCTACTACTACTACTACCACTAGCTGTAGTAGTTGTAGTCTCAGGTGACTTCTATCACCTTTCTCTTTTTTCCCTTCACTACAACTACATTCTCTTTTATTGTGCAAGAATGTACATACACAAGGCAAATAACCTCTCTTTTTTTGCAAAATGCACTGTTACTTCTGCTACTTTCCTCAACAAACAAACAGTAACAACGGAACTACAAACTCTAGAGTTTATTATTATGGTAGTGGTTGCAGTGGTGGTACATGGAAGAACCTATAATACTGCTGCTGTTCACTGTCATGTCATTATTATTGCTACAAAAGTGAATGGACAGACACTTATTTTTACCCAATATAAACCTATATTCTTTGTCATAATAGCTCTCATAATATCCTCATCTACTTCAATGTTCACTTATTTTCCGGGCGAAGGAGGAGAAATAAAAGGACACTAAAATGCTTTTTCACTGCCTTCTTTTCTTTCATGGCAGATTTCTAGCGGTAGGGATGTACGTTCCATTGTAAGCCATTACAATACCATTATACTAAAATCTTGACAAAGATATTTTTCTTCTTCTGTTGGGAAAATGCCCTTTCCCAAACAACTTTTTTCCCGTTCCATTTAATTCGAAACTGAATGAAAAAAAAGTTTATGAAAATACACACATGTGGGGAGCAGAAAGCCAACCTTATATTTTAAATCACTAGTTTTTGCTCTGATTCCGATTTATTTAATATGGATAGGCATAATATTGTGACATGCACTTTTTCCAATAAGGCTTGAAAAATGTCGTAATAATAACACCGTTACAGTCCTCACTGTGCTTGAATGTGGTCTTTGAACTCACCAACACTAACACTTTTTGTGCTACACCCTCGCTCCCATCCCATCATCATTACTTCAGTCATGTGATACAGCATTACATGAATTCTTATATTGATATGCAGATGGGCCATTTACATTTCTGCTCCTTTTAGTAATAGTTATTATTATATTATTACAATCAACATTTATTTTATCGTCCATTCTCGTCCAACATTCTCCCCTTCTTCCGTTTTTATTCCCCGACATAAAATCACAGTTAATTGTTATTCAGTAGCATTCCCTGTAATAAAAGCAAATGTGTAAATTTAACAAGCCTCTCTCCTTCCTTCACTGCTCTGTGTATCTCAGGATGCAGAGAATATGAATGAGTGCTGAGAAGGATACAATTGAAACAGCAGTAATAACAACAAACAGTCCAATAACTAAGGAACTATATAAAAATAGATGGAACAGAAAAAAAAATCATATCTGTAAATGGAATGAAGAGCCTCCAGTAATAAAAATACAGCTGCCTCTTTATTTTTCAGAGTTGATTCCATCACACCGTGATATGCACGCACGTAGTTATAAATAATATATCATATATTCCAGTGGTGAGTTGCACCCTTTCATTTCCAAAGAGTAAACTGCTTGAGGCAGCTGTAAAAATAAGGAGGAAGGAACGACGCATTCCAATTTCAAATTAAATGATATTGGTATTTCCACCACTACAACTACTGCCACTATCATCACCCCTACAATCATAACTATAACAGAAGCTACGAGCTACAGTAGTAATAATATGTAGTGTAGTGAACTTGTGCTCTGCCTGGGTTGGTCCTGTTGCATAAACAAATACAAATTCATAAATGTAAATAGGCACATCCTAATATGATGTTTTATTGCTTAGTTTAGTGTGCGATATGGGATTATTTTTACTTCTACTATGAATGCAATATTCCCTTTTAGGAATATGCATGTTACGTACTACAATATGAGTCATGAACCCAGCCAGATATTTCATGGCATTTGTATTCATACTCACGAGCCATTTTTATCCCTACAAAGAATCGGGTTAACCAACCAAGATAGAATGATGACGATGGTGATAAACATACATAATATTATACAAATATAACAGAGCGATAATAATACCTACACAGGAGAACAGAAAAGAACAAGTATGAATTTGGTAAGCGTTTCTTTTTATACTTGTACATCCATCTTGTGCCAGTAGTATGTATGTATTGCTAGTGCAATAACATTAAAATCGACTAAATAATCTTCAATTTCCGTTTCATGTATAAATATGCATATAGTGACTCAAATATTAAGTACTGCTTGCTGCTCCCTTGTGAAAACAACTAGGCATGGTACATGTGTACAGATAAGTATACACAAATGGGCAAATATTATTTTTATTATTATCAGTTTCCCTTTTCATGTTTAAAAAGCATAAAATTTGTTTAGCTTTATTTCTGAAAAAACTGTTCTGCTCTTCTGCTGATTATATTCCCTGGTGGCAGAACGCAATTTACCAACACCACCATTCACCAACTTTCACAAACTTTGTAGCAAAGCAAGACTGACTGCTCCGCTGTATTTGTCTGCTATATTGATGATGACGATCAGAGTCCATTCTCTCGTAAAAATTATATACCTACCTACCTAATTCAACTATCTGTGTATTTTTCTGATTATCCTTAAACATCACAAGGGTATAATTCAATCAAACGACCTATTCATATACATACAAAGATACCTATTCGCACATTCACTATCATCAAAGTATTCATTGGGATAAAACAAAAGCAATAAAAATGATGAAATGCATTTTTTTTAGCTTTTTAGGCTACATGCTGTTATAGGTATGCCAGGAAGCGTAAAAACAGTATAGTGTATTTGGAAAAACATCGGGTAGTCTAACATAACAGTAGTAATAAAACTGCTTACTCTCCTCTACATGCATTCTTATGTGTATCCAAACATCATTATCAAACCTTCTATGTATCTTATATAAGTAATGTATAAATAAACTTTTTTCCCATCTTTTAGATAAAGCATACAATATTCAATTACTTTCATCAAACATCCAGTTTTGTGGAATACTTTTGGGTACATCATCATCATCACCATCATCATGAGGACATGGATAAACATGAGCCAAAAAACAGAAGAAAAGAGAGACCGAACTGCTGAAAGTGCCTTTTGTATTAATTTTACTACGTTGTTTATCAAACTGACAGCAAGCATGTGTGCTATTCTGGTGTGGACACGTATGCAAACAAGTATAAATACATATTTTTCGCTCTTGTTACTATTGCATAAAACCACATGAAAATTCATGTCATTAAAATGAAAGTCCAGTGTGTGTTGTTCGCAGCTTTTCACTTGGTCCTTTTTGTGGTTACAGCTAAATACACAAAAGATACAAAAACTCAAACGGCTTTCAAAACCAATACGCAAAAGCACATGTGATGTTTCCTCTCTCTCTCTCTCTCTCTCTATTTCTACGTCCTGACAAAACTCATTTGATCCGATTACTTATTTGGACATACTTTTACAACGACCCATCCGAAGCTTTCGCTTAATGTAGGCTGGTAGGTATTAATATTTATTTGTGTAAAATGTTTGGTGCATGGTTTTTTTAGTATGGTACGACATGAACAGCGATACGGCTTCTTTTCTCTTGGTCAACTACATGAATAATTTCTGGTATATTTGAACAGCAATCTGTATTTCTGCTGTGTAAGGCATGTACATGCAGCGCTGTTTTTGCAAAGTTTGTTTAAAGAGGTTCCTTTATTTTTTTCGCTCAGTAGTCGTGTCTGCGGTGTGCGAGGACAATCTCTTGCAAAAATAATGCGAACTGAACTGCCCATTTTTTTACAAGCTCCACTCATACAAAATTTGTTCCAAAGCGGAAAATGGAGTGATGTGCATACGAGTGCTTACATTTATGCTCAAGAGTCAATGTAAACAGTTTTGCTCGTCTTCACGCAAAAAGAGAAATAGGCATACACACATACATATGTGTATTTTGCATAAAGAACACATACAAATTCACAACGTAAATATTTCAGTGTGTTGCCGCGACCAGCTCACTCAACTCAAATTTTCATCGCAAACACGCATTTTCAATGCATGTGTGGTGGTGATACTGAGCGCGTGTATACACATGCTGGAACAACCGACCATTCAAAATTTACAAACTTCCTCTCTCTCCTTTCTGTTCCGAGAAAAACATTAACCGTCAAATTCATACCATGCGGTGAAAGAATTAATAACACAATGAAACATAAGGAAAAGGTAAACATTTCGTTTGGGTTTTTTTGTTGTAGAAACGAGAAACAAGGGTTATCATTCAGCAAGTCAAGTCAAGAGAGACATAAATACACATGATGATGGCAAAATGATGATGAAACTGAATCTGTTCTGCAACCAGATACGTAGGAAGGTACAAATACACAATATTTGCCTAGCTGCGGGCAGGCGAGCTGGTTTTCTTCCATGTTATTCTTTACAAGTTGAAGTTGTTATCTAAACAACATGGGTCTCTGTCTGTATCCGAAAAAGTACACAGTGACATTTCCATAAACTAGATTTTATTTCAACCAATGTTTATGTTCATTAAAATGACTTACTCTGAAAAAAAACAACATCCTTACACCAAAATTCACCAAATCCACCAATCCTTTTGCGTGGAAATGCTATTATTTCTTCAGATACATATACCATTACAGGCAAAATTGCCTTTTTTAGTTGGTGTAACTGTTAGACTGTAATATTTTTATTTCCCTATCATTTTATACATAATATGTGAATCACTTGGAGAAAACGGTACAATGGCATGTGGTAGTGTAAGTGTCACGCAGTCAATAAATAAGATTTTTTATGTTAAATTCTGTAAGTTATGTAGCCAGGAAAAACAAAAAAACCAAAAATAATGTTGTCTGTTGCTGCCACTACTACATTAAAATCGCTTCACAATAAACATTAACCCTTTTTACATTTATGGGATAAAATATAACTACAAATCATAATAATGCATTCTGGACAATTGCCTTTTTCTGTTCCCTCCTAAATTACAGTATAAAAAGTGGCACATACACACAACACAATAAGTAAGACGGGAAAATAGAGAGAGGGAGAGAGAAAGAGAGGAAAAGACAGAGCACGTATAAAAAGTCATAAAAAGAAAATGAAACATACTTCACTTGAATTGCAAGAGTGTATAAGAATGACCACTTTACGTCAAGTTAGCAGACCATATCATGATAAAATACCAATCCTCTTATGGAGGAGCAACGGCAACTACCAAACTCTTCTCCTTCTCTCGTCCAGAACACTACACCCAGACTTCAACAATTTAAGAAGGAGAAAACACGTAAAACCACATCGCATCGTCATCGTCATTTTTTTCTAAAGGTATGGTTAAAAAAAAAAGTTGTTGCTCTCCGTTCCAAGATGGTCCTATTATTATAATCTTGTCCTCTTTTGCGAATAGATTTTCTCTTTTATTCTCGTAAAGAAACCAATACAAAATCCATCCAGCACTACCACCACCACCATCACCATCACATCACCAAGAAGCAAAAAAAGACAGATGATTATTTCTTCTATGGATGGAAGAAATAAGCTGTTTTTTCTCCCTCCCTCTCTCTCTACATGTTTTGTAGCGCCGTAGTACATCTTTAATAGCATATTAGAATCGTAAAGGACGATGAAGTTTGCAACGATGCATGTCAATGAACCTGACTTGAGCCATGTAATAATAAAGTACAATAATAAAAACCCAAAAAGGACCTCCATAAAAAAACGTTAAAGCACTTTTTACTTTTTTTATGGAAAGGGAAATTCAGCAGTAATATGCAATAATATAGCATACATCTTATATGCATTTTTTTGTAGTAGTTGGGTAGCTGAATAAGTGGATGACTATGGTGTGTCATAAATAACATGAGAAGGGAAGAATGTCATGCTCCAAGCATGTGAAAGGGGTTAGGGCCATTGAGCATGAACAATGGGATGGAAAAGGAGAGAGAAAAAAATGGTACTTTCTCCAGGGAAAATACTTTCCTTTTTCTTCTTAAAAAGAAACCCATCTATGCATACAGATATAAAAAAAATAAATATAAAGAGGCCTTGAGGAGCCAGCAGCAACACAGCAAAAGGCGGAGAAAACGGGCGAAGAAAAAAAATTGAATGAAACTTTATGACATGCATTATTATTATTCTTTCCATTTTACCGTCCTCTTCCTCCTCCTCTGCTGCTGATCCTTTTTTATGAACGATACACACAGAGTAAAAAAAAAAAAGTTCTGCTAGTTTTTATCTGGCGCATAAAGTAAATTATATGACTTTGCAAATACCGTACTACTCATGTCAATTCAGTTTAGCAATTTAGCTTTTTACGAGTTTGATGCATGCATGCATGGATATACATAATATTATTACTAACATTATTATTATTTGTGGAGTAGTAAGCTTTTTTTTGTTCATCCATTCCATAATATTCATTGGTATGTTGCCAGTATATTTGTATGCAGTAACTACCATGTCATAATTCATGCTCATAATTCATTCAAGGATAAATAAAATGAAGGCAGAAGTGAAACGATGATGGGAGTTTTTTTTGCTTTTGTACTTTTCTTTGCTCTACTTACAACCCCTTTTTTCTCTTGCTTTTATTCTCCTGATTTCAATTTCGTACGGATTTTCTTTTCTAAGTTAAGTTTTGTATTAATGTCTCCATAAACTCTGTAGTTCATACAAATTTTATCATGCTTCATTGCACACATTTTTTTATCTAACTGGAGCCAATGGCTCATCAAATTTTTTAAGGTTAAGATTAAATGTAATGGCAGGCAATTTGAATCTGTTTGTTTTGCCGGGACAATTACATTTGTAAGTACAGGTACTTGGGATTAATTGTTTCTACCCGAAAAGTGGTATGTATTTTTACTTATTTTTATTATATCTGTTCATTAGAGTAAATAAGTCGATTTTTCACTGTAAAATTCAAGAATTTAGTCAAGTTTTCTTGCAGCTGGAGGTTAGCATACATTTAATTGTTATGAAAGTTGTCAAATTTTATTTTAAATACTATAAGCACGCTGCTTTTGATTAATGGTAGTTTGAGCTATGAAAGCGCATCGTAGAGGGGTTTATGATTTGGAGCAAGGAAACCGAAAAGATGGGCGAAGGAGGAGAAAAGTAAATACAAAGAAAGTGGTAGTAATGGCAATAATAATAACAATAATACATAATGCAAGGTTACTTGAAGAAAATAGTCTTGAGAGGGAAAAGAAATAGAGCATTATGTTCTGTCTACAGCAGAAAACGACTTTCATTGCTCAACTGGCGTATGAATGCCTGAGAAGTTTTTGAGTGTGCCATAAAATCCAGATGGGAAAAGGGATGATGACGACAATGATCATCATTATCATCATGGCGCAACGAGTGAAAAAAGTTAAACCTTTCTACTACTCTACCAGCAGAAAAAGGAAGGAGAAGAACTAGATATATAATTCCCTATTTTCTCTGGATTCGTCCTCCTTCTATCTTAATAATAATTGTGGCAATAATAGTTATAATATGCGGATACCACATACTCCAAAAGTAATCTCAACTATGATTAGGCATTTGTACGACATGGCGTTCAACAGAAATATATATGAAATGTACCATGTACAATTGCCGTTATGGTTAACAAAAGAAACTAAATGGAACATTAAATTTGTATGAAAAAAAACTAGAGTAAAAACACATTTTTATTTTCCGTAACCATTGCGTAACGGCTGTTGTGATATCTAAAAAAAAGTACCAGCATTAAAAGTGCAGAGGCATAGGAAAATGCATTATGATGAAATATAGCGCTTTTATAACAGAGATAATTTTATACATATTACTACTTTTACATTTTTCCATACAAAACAACAAAAATGATAGACCGCTTATACATATTTTAGGTACTACTGTACTGCAAAGGAAAGAAGAATAGAGAAAAAAAACGTTATTATTATGAGATGACGATGGACAATAAGTGAGCAGGCAGAGAGTCATTTCTTTCTAGCTTTTTGGCTTGTCGAGTACCTAGTAGAAAATAAAGTTTATGCGCAACCAGAGGGCTTTTGCATTTTGTTGCATCTGATGGATTTGCTCGGGTACACATACTTGAATGTATAACATGTCAAGGCACAATGACGAGTGAAAACACCACGCCAAGAGAGTAATAGTTTTGTAAAATATTCCCATTCACAACAACGTTATTACTATTATTGCTACCGTCTACGAGAAAAAAAAAGACGGCGAAAATTCCGTGAATGAGAGACACAGAAGGAAATAAGCTATAAGTATAGGTACGCTTTAATACATAACTTGTGCCTTTTGCTCAAAACGAAAAGAAGGAAAGGTAATATTCTCGAAGGAAAATGAGTTGGCACTGGAGAAAACATAATACTGTATTTTATGCATTATTACTATCCAAGAGTGAAATAAGTATTATGCTCTGTTAACTTTCCTCCTTCTTTCCTTTTCACTACCCCCATTCACCATCATCATTTTCTATATGTAATGTACTGTGTAATAAAATTCAAGTAAGCATTGCACTAATGGCGCTTTTACGGTATGAAAGCAGTTTGTACCGGCTGGCTTTTTTTTGTATAATATGTGAATGTGATACATATTGCAAAATTGCATATATTAGACAAGTAAAAAATGAAAATGTATGCAGAGTGTGTACATACATTCACAAATACACGGACGCTACTTATACTTATGCAATTACTTTACATACGTATTTATGTTTTATCAGAGGTTGTTTAAATTGGTGTCTTTAGTAGAAATTTTTTATCACCGTGTTATGCATTGGCAAAACGGTAAGTCAACTATATCAAGCGTGGTAAATTACATTCAGAATATGCACATTTTACATAAACTTGAGTTGCTAAAAAAAGTTTATATACTTATCGCAAGTTAGAATACAATACGCATTATCCAACTTAAAAAAACTTGTTTTAAATTAGGAAAAGCAAATTTTTGAATATTAAAATCAAGAATATAAATCCTACATTTTTTCTGGGAAAAAAAACAAACAAGAGGCAGAACACAACTCTCGTGTTGATTTGTTTGCTTTCCTGCTGAAGAGAATATTTACCCTCTTATTTATTTGGCATCAGAGGCGCTATATTCAAGGACAGCAATTTGGTTCGTACGATATTTATGTAAAACCTCGTACTTCATACATCATCATCGTCATCATCCTGTTCCTATTTATCTCTTTACTCAACTCCTCACTTTTCCCTGCACACTCCCTTTTTACCAAATTACCTTGTTCAACTACTTCATTTCTTGCAGCTGCAGCAGCAAGGGCAGTAGCTGTAGGAAGGAAGATACATGGAAAAGCCAAAAAGGAAAAGATATGGTTTTTCCGAGTAACTCAGACAGAAGAAGAGACTGGAGTAGTGAGCGGTGAAAAAGGAAGGGAGAAAAGCCATTAATTTATATTAGCTCACCACTACCACCCTTCCATCCTCATCTCATCTATGATCACTTTACCTTCTCTAACTTGTTTCCTGCTCTCGTCCCCACCATGATGATGATGATAATGCTTTTACATAAATAAAATGGTGATAACCGCCGCGTTTGCCGTACAAGCATGCATGATGCGTACCTGAAAGTTTAGATATTAAGATATATGGGAATATATTTTCCTAGAATTATATATTACCATAAGACTCTGTCAAGCAACTATACATATACCAAGTCAAATTAAAAATTTTATGAAGAGTACATTTTACGCCTCCAAAACATTCATACTTTTTGGAAATCATTAGTAAGTAGATTGATTTCATTCCAAATCATAGAACCGTCTTATATTTACCCAGCTTTGTACCACTTGACATGGTAAAAAGCAAAATACAAGCTTATAAATTCTGTTGCAACTTCCTGATAAATAATGTCACAGTTCATTTTACTAGCCAATGAAACGACTTTACACACACACAGACACACACATTCTCCCATGATACTAAATTATTATTATCATCATGCTACGAACGTCCTGTGCCGTGGTGGTGGCACTTCGTGGAAGTTGTTAGCTGGATGTAGGCATGCACTTTTAATAGCATTAGATTTTCACCATGAAAGCAAAACACGACAGTGTAGAAGG
>JAHZMZ010001769.1:0-12569 GCA_027743805.1 Lepidocyrtoides sp. E14
CAGGAAAAGAAATCTGGACAAATATCCCCTCTTCTTCTTCAAAGTATTTTCCCATAAAATCATTTATTTTCATGCATGCATTCATATTTTTTGACGGTAAAAGTAGCGCAATGAAAGAAGCCATTTGTCAAGAAAAAGTAAAAAAAAAGAGTCAAGTCATCATCTTCTCTTCTTCATCATCAACATGTCATGCCACTATGCCACACACAAAAGATCATATTTCAAAACAGGTCATAATATTTTCACCAAAAACAGCAAGCATTTATAGGTATGCCTACTTTTTTCTGTATTTTTATTTTGGTTTTGTTCAAAAGTACAACCACCGGCTGCTAATACGCTATGTTGACTGACGCACATAATGTACCATTCTTCATCTTCTTGTTGCATTTCCTTCCTCCCCGACTAAATGTTCAAAGTAGTAAAAAAATATCGAGTGAGTGTGGGAGGGGTACATTTCTCATATAAGCCAGGAGTGAAGAGATTATATCCACACAGAAAAGTGTTTGTTTACATTCTTCAACCAAAAAAAACCCACATATTCAAGTGATCTTTCTTTCTAGAACACTAAACTACCAGCCTTGTGAATGATCTGTACTTCTTTTCTTTCTTCTTATTTTACTTTGACACGTTACGTAACACGCGGAGTCACCCTTTTTTCGTTTGTTTGTGATTGTGGTGTCACCCTAACCAATTTACTATTACATAAGCTCAAGTGCAAACGCAAACCACTCCAAGTCACTCAAACAGTCAGTCAGGTAAATATACAGTGTAATACTGTAAATATTTTTATTGCTTGGAAAAGATGCATTTTCTGAACACTCTTCAGTTTCAACATTTTAAGACCCCGAGAAAAAAAAAGATTATAGTGATTTACTACGCTTGTTTTTTTCGTTCCGGTGGTGTTGGTATATGACCGCATACTATTGGTGCACTTCAAGTGCCCATGTAATGGAACCCTTGAACTTGTACAAAAAACCCAGACAAAATAATAAAAACTAAAAAATCTCCAAACAATCCCATTTCACACTTTTTTAACCATCATCATTATTTTAAAGATATGCTTATATGCCTATATTTTTCTCTTCTCAAAGTGAATATATTCTAGAGATTAAAAACTGTATGCATTCATTCTAATCTAACAAAACATGCTTGTTATTTTTTTGCTTGTCTAAAATAATCACAGTAGTAATTCTACTAGGAAAAGTGCGTAATTCTAATAATCACACACAGTCAGTCAGAATAATAACCGGCACCCTTTACACTCCAACTCCGACCCCTGCGTCACAATCACAGTCATCAGCCATCATCATCCTCATCGTTCTATTCTGATTGTGGCATGGTTTGGTGGTCGCTTGCGATGCCCCTCTCCTCTTTCTCCTACTTTTTTATTTCTCTTTCCTCGTCCCGCATTGTTCTTCAGTGTTACATAATCTGTTATTCTGTGGCTTTGGCCTGGTTTCGTTTGCTCTTCCTTCCAATCCGATAAAATGCTAATCCTCCTCCTCCTCTTTCTCTTGCTACTGTGTATCCAACCATTCAACCATGCATACTCTACATATACACATATTTTATACCACGCGACGAGCCACGACCCCTTTTTTTATTCACCGAGAAACGAAAAAAACAACTGGAAAAAAAGTAATAATAATGATGATAATCTGTGCTGGCAGCACACACGTTCCATATGATTATTATTACTACTGTACACACTGAAATGAAATATGCTGCATTTTATTTACGCTGTCATCTGTGCATTTCTAATAAAAAATGCCGGCAGGAGGAGAAGCAACATCAGTTGCCGGAATGGAATTGTGTTTAGCATTCAAGCTTTTTATTTTGAGCAGCAGACTCAGTCACCCTGGTTTGTTAGCTAAAAACTAAAGCTTGTGTGTGCAAGTGTCACCCATATAGCCAGAGTGACTCACTCACTCATATTCATTCCAGTCAGCTAGCAAAGGAGTGAAAAGAAGTCAAAGGAGCAGTAAAAATACAGCATTGATATAACATTGAAGTTAGATAAGAAAGAAAAGGAAAATGCAATTATGTCAGACAGGCAGCAACAACAACAATGATCATGTTGGCAGATATGCAATATCACGTAATAAACCATATCAGATATTATATGAAATGTACGATCCAGTCAAGAAAATGGTTTTAAAAAAATACCATGCATGATATCATTAAGACTGTCAGATTTGCAGTAAAAAACTACATACANAGACTGTCAGATTTGCAGTAAAAAACTACATACATCAGTTGAAGCCGAGCGAGCCACAAAAACTGCAATAACCGATTTGCATTTTTTGCATCCGTGAAGGCCAGTGTAAATAAATAATAAAAAAAGAAAGGAAAGAATCAAGAAGAGTCGATCCAGACGAATGTTTTTAATGTATCGTTTAATTACAATGCAAATCAAGGCAGCTAAATAGGAGTGCCATGATGATGAGGATAATACTGGGACGCGGACGGAACGTTACAGAGAAGTCATTAAAAATGCCAAGGATACATAATGGGTCGTCGCTCGTTTGATATATTTTTTTAAATGGTCCGACGTCCGTTCAGAATGCAATATAGACAGAGAGAGAGAGACGGACGTGTGTGCTGACTAATGAATGTGCGTATAAGTATTGTATTTGCTTGTTGTTAAAAAGTTTGTGTATTTATGAGTGAAAGAGATACTGAGTGTGTGTTGTTGTGAGGAGATGAAGAACAAAACAAAAGACATGTGAGGAGGAATGCTAATGGCTTGTATTATAATATGCATATTATGTGATGGCGTAGTAGTGATGATGATTAAGGGAATGGGAATCATTTATCAGTTTCATGATCGAAGAAATGAAATATTCATGACGATGATAAAAAAGCAAACAAAAGCTTGAAAAAAATTATATGAATGTGTGTGCTGGTGCAGGTTTTGGTTTATGCTTTGCTGATGCTGCAGTAGATGATAACATTATGTTTGGGCATCCATCCGGGATATAATTATACATATTACCTGTCACTTTTAATTTCTGGTTGATATTAATAAATTTTAAAGATTTTTTTTTCTCCTATTCTTTATTTGGAGGGGACAAAAAGGGAAAGAGAAAAGTAAACGAGATTTTTTAAATAAACTTTGACATAATATGGCTCTAAAAATGAACTATAAATTTTTAGCAATATTTTCAGCAGACGCACCTGTAGATCAGGAAAAAAGGGTATATTTCTCGCCCACTCTACCGCCGAAAAAAGAAGTCTTGCAGCCAACTCGCAGATATTATCAATTCCCATGATATTATTCGCTTGCATGCATTGACCATAACGACTTGTGGGATAGGGCTCGGCACGAAGTAACAGGGATATATAACTGCTGAGGTAGGTTGGACCGTTAAGACCATCACCATTGGCAAGCGCCAGTTGACCAGGATATCCAGGTCCAGGGGTAGGGGGAACGCGACCCCTTTGAACGGCTAAAAAAGTAAATAGAAAAAAAACAAGAAAAAATACATCAAACCAAACCGTTTTCACAATACTCCATCTTGAAATATTTAAAGCTATACACACCATAAAAAAATTTTTAAAATTGTACTCTTGATTCTTCTTCTTGTTCACTTTCCTTCGTCGTTTTGTCTTCGTGACTCTTTTTTTTATAAAAAAAAATATGTTCTTGTGTGAGAACATTACATTATCCACTCACCTTTCTTTTCTCAAATACACTTTCAAATCAAAAAATACCAAACGCAACGTGAAAGCCCGCGGGCAAAAATTATTTATTCTCTTATTCACTCTATCCATCCATCCAGCACCATAATAACAATGCCATAACGATCCTCATCATCTCGTGAAATTGCTGTGATGATGAAGATCATCATCATGAAGAGAAAGATGAGCATGATGATGATGCTGGGTAACCACAAAGTGCATGCATACCTACATACAAACCTTGTATAGAGAAACACTCATGTAAATAAATACCTGGATTTTTTACCTCCTTTACTTTTGTTATTCTGTGTCTCCAGCTGGAAATGAAAAGTAAGAGCAGAGAAGAAGAGAAGAGAAAAAGAAACGGCTTTTTAAATGACTCTACACTACTATAACCACCACCACCACTACTACTAAACCAGCTCTTTGTACACTATTTTTTCATGAAGAAGAATATTTCTCATCATGCTTGTTTGTATTCGTTCATATTATGCTTTTTTAATATTATGTATTTGTATTACAAGGAGTGAGTTTTTGGTGATAGTCAAGTTGAAATATTTTTTCTTAACGTTTGGCTATGTTACATGTAAACCATATAATATTTCTGAAACTCTTTCCTTGTACATTGCATTGCTCATGTCTTATTGTTGGCCGTCATTACAAACCATTACGGCAGTTATGCCAAGCTGTGCAATGTTCTATTCATACATGCACTTTTTTCTCTTCTCCTGTCTCGGTACGTTCTTGACTCTCTCGTAAAAAATATTATTACTACTACATATAATATTATTATTATTACAACTACTACAACTGTTACCTATGCTCATGGAGATGATAAAAGCTGATATTATGATATTGTTAAGTATGATATAAAATGGTGTGTGCAGTGAAAATAGCATAAATTTTTTTTGTGAGTTGTGTGTGAACGAAGAGTGAAGGCGAAGGCGAGTGAACATGCATGCTTCATCACCCCGGACGATAATATTATTATTTTTGATGTAGTGATGCAGCAGCAGCAATAGGAAAAATGTATTGGTGCAATATTCAGAGAGATAAAAAAAATGCATTTCTTCCTTTGTTGTGACTGTATTGCTGCTGTTGTTCCAGTGCAATTTTTAAAATAAGTCACTAAGGAAGTCTTTTTGAAGAAGGCGGAGGATGAAATGAAAATGAATACTGTTTTTGTATCTGGGATTTTTATTGTATTTGTAATGGATTGATATATTTTTTTAAAGGAGCAAGCAAATAATAGGTTTTGAAAGTTTGATATTTTTATGTATGAAATATTCATACGTGCTTAGTTCATTCATACAAAGTAGCTGAAAAGTTATTATTATTGTTGACCATTTGACCATAATGTCAAGTTTTTTGACCACGCAGGCTTACTCCTCTATGCCTATAAAAATTATAAGGTCAGTAACAATGTGGTTTTGAGCTCGTATTTCACGTTTTCAAAGAATGGATTAATGGGGAGGAAGAAAATTGAACGGTTTTGGTAGGATTTTCGATTCTCTCTTTCGAGAAGAAGAAGAAAAAAAAGCATGCATATTTCTTGAGTCTAGTGCTCTGGTCATTTGTTACTATCATTACTTTTTCTCTCATTTTTCAACCTCTTTCCATACAGCTGCCATATAACCTGCAATATATGTATGTAAAAAGTAAATCTCTAAAATGACCAGACTTTGCTTTGCTGAAGAAAAATGGGATTTTGTTTCGTTGCACCAGAAAAAAAGGCAAGCCGAAGCAAGTAAGGAGCAAAAAAAAAATCAAACCAGACGAAAAAAAAGTATCATTAAGAATTTAACAAGACTGTGGGAAAAACTGTGGAAGAGCCAAACAGAAACGATTGGGACTGGACTGACTGAATAAAATAAAGTAACCTTTTTTTCTTCCATTTTCTTATTCACCTGAAAACCTGACGTATGTATGTAGTAATCACCTCACCACCAAGTCAGGTGAGTAAAGAGGTAGTGAACTTAACTGTGTGCTGCGTGGAATTTGAAATGGAATGTAAGGTATTAACGAAACATGAAAAAAATGAGTAAGACGAAAAAAGAATTAACATTATTGCTTACGGCACGACAGCATATTAAGGAATGAGAGGATTCCCTATAAAATTTGTAAAGGTTATCTGGGAACAAGCACATTATTGGATTCCTTCAATTTGAACCCGTGTAAGTGCTTCTTTTTGACTTGTGTGGAATCCGCATACAAGGAGAGCAGTCAGATATAAAAAAAATACAAGTAGGAGAAAGATGATAGGTATGTGGAAAGTGCCACTGAAAAATGCATACTCATCATCATCATTGCATTGTAATATGTTTTTCCCTAATGGGAATTGGAACAGGTAATATTCTTTCAAGTTTTAGGCAAGTTCATCATCATCATCATCATCAAAAACATTGCCATTGTGGGGAGAAAGGGAGAAAAAAAATGACATGGGAAGACATTTCAAGAAAATTAGTGTAAATATTTTATGAACAGATAGATTTCATGCCATGCATGCAGGCCATAGAAAAAGACAGGTGGAAAAAAAACGCAGTGGACCTTGTCGACCCAAAAGCCACGACCGGCCAT
The DNA here is from genome assembly GCA_027743805.1 of Lepidocyrtoides sp. E14. Lineage (NCBI taxonomy): Eukaryota > Metazoa > Arthropoda > Collembola > Entomobryomorpha > Entomobryidae > Lepidocyrtoides > Lepidocyrtoides sp. E14. The sequence continues at coordinate 6,259 of JAHZMZ010001769.1, forward strand.
GGCTTTTCCTCTCCTGTATTACTGCTGCTGCTGTTTACTACTCTGGTAATAAAAATAAGAGCAAAATGGCAATATCAAGTTGATTAGGAGGACGACATTATGGTCAATAAGTAATTAGACATATTGGCCCAGGCCAAGCTGGAATAGTGGTGGTATTAGTAGTAATCAAACTAATAATGTTCCTTTTCTTCTTTATCCTCTATGTCCGTCGTGAATTGTGTTTCTTTCTTCCTTTTTCCAGAATGATTACATAAATATTTGAAATTTAGAGTGGGAAACTGCGACCACTTCTGTGCTTTAACTGTAATTCAATGTCCGGTTGTTTTTTTACTATGCAGAAATCAATATTTTATTTTATTTTCTTTGTTTGTTTGTGGGAAACAACCAGTTTTTGAGTGAATTGCTTTATAAATTTTGCATGAAATGAGGCAAGAGAGAAAAAAAATGCCCACCGTGATCGTATGGACACTGCTGTATGTACGGTCTGTTAAACAGAAGCACACGCAATTCCCACCACACCTGCGTCAGCCGTGCCAAGTTAGTAGTGAAATGCCATATAAGAAAAAAATCAAAGAAAAAAAGAGCAAATCGACAACGTGGAGAATTTCTATTCACTCAACATCATCACCATCATGTTACCGTCATCATGCGTGACGAGGAACAATACACAAAAGTGGTAAATGGGTATGAGTCATTTTCATTTCACCATTTTAAATTTTGCAATAAAAATCAATAATAAACAGATAAATGGAGAGAGCTCTTTGGCTGGACTAGACAGCTTTGCAACCCGTTGCTCTTTGAATTGAATCTCCATGATATAACCGTAGTCAACATCATCATCATCATCGTTCCCATGAAACATGTCAGCAGTGAAAGGAAAGCAGCATGCAGAATTAAAAAATCCACAAGCAAGGCACGCTTTTCTTGTAGCAGTAGTGATTTACAGAAATGGAGATTTTTAAAATTGTTTGACTTTGCGGTGCGGCTACAATAATATAGTAATAGCAGTAGCAATAACGCTTATTTGTAATAATAATTAACGTGTCATGCTCCCGCAATTCATTTAACACGCTAACTTGTTTCTTGACGATGATGATTATGATGATGATCATGATGAGGTTTACTTTTCCAACAAACACTGGCCATACACGCCCAATTATCATCATCATCATCAACAGCAACATAGTCGTCGTCATCATCGTCACCATTGATATGTTCATACATTGTTGTTGTAATAGGCAGCAAACAACCTGTTATTACTACAGACATTATTAACACCTTGCCATTTAACAAAAAAAATTCTACAGCTAACTGAAATTTAATTGAATTTTACTTATAATCCATGCATATGCAAGGTACATTATTACCTTCCTTTGCAATACTACTAATACTACTTATTATTATCATGATTAATTTTTTTATTTACAACTTTGCTTTCCATTGTTGGGACTTGCCTACTTTTTAATGCTGCTAACTAGAAGGTCCCATAAGGCACGAGTGACCTCTTCACTCATCTTAAAACTCAGCGTACAACACACACGCAAACAATAAAATTAGTAATGATGACAATAATAATAATAGTAGTGGTATTAAACCAGGTATTTGGCATCGTCATAGTAGCATTGCTAGCTTTTATACTGGCTATTTGTCCTGTGGCGGATTAAAAGCTATTCATTATTTCTCAACACACAGTGCTATAATAATGCTTTATAATAATAGCAGTAGTAGTGACTGAGGATAAAAATAATTGCTGCTGTTTGTCTTTCTCACATCTCTCTGTCTTTTTTTTATTCTGTTGACTTGTTGACGTTATTGCCTTGCCTACCTGCAATAATAATGGTTAACAATGAAATGGTGTGGTGGTGGTAGTGGCTTATGACTTGGCTTGTTAGTTCTTTTTTTTCTGCTACCGACTATGACTACTCATCTAACAATAATGTCTTATTGCCTATTTTTTTTTGTCTAGGGTCTTATATGGATGACGATGATGACTGTAAAATGCCCTTGCTCGTTGATTTTTTTTTCACGATGCGTTAATGGTTTTCTCGCCTTGTCTTCTAATGACCAATTCAATTGTTGCAAAGCAAATGAGTAGATGAGCTACATATAAGTTGAGTGTAAGTCTACTACAGAAGTGGTCACCACACCGTACATAAACCAAGCTGGCTGTGTGCTTGGAGTAGTGTAGAAGAAGAGAAAAAATGAATAGGTGAACTAATGACAAATTTTTGTTTAAAAAATGGACACTGTGTCGCAACTCATGTAACATGCATGTATGAAGCATGTGCACCTTCATAAGGAGAATGACTTGACATGTTTTTTAAAAAAGCAGAAAAAATAAGCATGCAAGCAGGTGTATGGTATATTCGTGTACACTTTTTTTCTCGTGTCAGGAAAATTAGCCGTGATGACGGTGACGATGATGATGATTATGATGACGACAAGGAGAGAAGCATAATATGCGATTAGAGAAGACGGGAATGTTATTATTTTTGTGTTTTTTTTCTGATGAAGATGACGAAAAGATGGAATGTTTTTGTGTAGAATTTAACGTGAATACCGATCATCATCATAATATGACTTGGGAGTCAAAAATGGGGATGTCTTGGTGTCCACTGCAAGTTTCTAAAAAAAATAAGGTGACACCAAAATAATTTGAACAGGTGAGGACATACATAGCTAATACCACGTCTTTGTTTCATTTTCGTATTTGACGTAAAATGCAATTGTACGTAACTAAATTATTTTGAACATAAATGCGCATGTGCTTGCAAACAGGTACACTTTTTCAAAGTCATCTTCTAAGGCAATTACATTTTACAGATGAAACTTTGCATGTTCTCTTCAGTCTGAAAATGTAATCAAGTGTGCAAGAGTTTCTGCTTCTTTTTTTCAAGAATGTTAACTTTATTATGACAGTGATAGATCACCGAAAATGGCGTCTTGTAAATTACTACTGAAGACTATATAGCAATATGGAATGTCTGGTAGTTGCTTTGCTATCTTGTTGACCTAGAAATTGGTTTCTTCGTCCGTTCGTTGTTTATCATAATTATCATCATCATCATTGAAGGAAGCATGTATACATGCAAGTACAAAAGAAAAAGGTGACAAATGACGTTCGATAATAAACAACAATGTTTATAGTTTGTGCACTTTTTTCTCATTTTGTTTTCACCTTTCAAAAAATGTAATTTCAAAAGACAATAGTATATTACTCATTTATTTTCGGTGCAACTTGAGCAATCCATTATTATTACTATGGATAGGTATATAAGGCAACAACGCAACGGTGAAAACAGTCATCATAATTGCTATTGAATGAATGGCATAAAATTGTGTAAAAACCGAGAGCTAAAGCCTTATCGGCATTTGAGGAATTTCCCTTTTGTTTTTGTTGCGACGACGACGATGTAATTGTCTGCGTGAAAAATTACAGCAATTTTCAAATGAAATGTAATTACTGCCAGGCCAGGTATGCACTTACCTACAAACGAAAATGTCAGACACAGAACNATTACAGCAATTTTCAAATGAAATGTAATTACTGCCAGGCCAGGTATGCACTTACCTACAAACGAAAATGTCAGACACAGAACCACAACAAGAAAACTGTTTGTAGTGTGGACTGTTTCAAAAGACAAAAAAAATTAGATGCAATTAATCTTATATTACTTTTCCTTCAGTGGAGGGATATACTCGTCAGTACATATAAAGGAACGAAAAAGACATACAAGGTGATAATTTTAGATCACCATTTTATTGTGGTGATGGTGCGCTTAGTACAACAAGGCTACTACTTCTAACTATATGTATTTTCTGTCATGCGTGCATCAAAAATTTTCGTGAAAAATATACATCTTTTTATAATAATGATGATGATGACTATGGCGACGGCCAGCACACAACTCGTGAATGACATTGTCATAATTTTTAATTCCAAAATATTACTATAGCTTTACTTATCATTATAAAGCCGAGTTTAAAAGCTTCATAGAAAAATATGAGATTCACTTTTTTAGCTTATATTTTTAGTTAACATGAGAGTAGAACCAAGAAAAAAGGAAAATGTCATGTCATGACATCATCATAAAGATCGCCTTCTCTCTGTAGCCGCTGCTGCATCAAAAGTAATATTCAAATTCAGATGTCGTGATCCACTAGACCTTGTAACATGCTCTGTGGATAAAGAAGACAAAACAAAAATTCCACAGAGATCTCTCCTCCTCTGCACTCAATGCATCAAGATGAATGATCATGGAAATGCAACTTTAATTTTACTGCAACTATATTTATCTACTCTTTTTAAATGAGTTTTAACGCCTTTAAAAATTAATTTTACCAATTTGGATGTCTGAGCATAATGAAGATATCCTGGAATGTACTTGATGGTAGTAAGTGCGACATAATAGATAAGGGGGGGCTTGAAGTTCCGTTCTCGGAGACACTCAATGCAGGTAACATTTTCTAAAAAATCAGGAAAGTACTTTTTTCCACTATCAAAAATTCTTGTTTTACTGGCCTAACATATTGCTCACAATTTATCATATTTCTTGTTTCTCTACTCATGCAAATATTGCTACAATCAAAAATCAAAAGGTGATTCAATCATACTGATGGTAGACACATTAAACTACCCATCATCTAACCATAATCGTAATGACTATGGCTGTCTATATATGGCTCTTTACTTATTTATAATGAGCCATCATCACATCATCATTACACAGACAGTTTTGTACACAGCATGTAAACAAGGTAGTTTTCTTTCTTTAAGTCCATACAGAATAACATGACAGCTTCCAACAAATCTTATTTTCATTCTGTGTGCATTGCCACTAAAACTACTGAGCTAAAAAATGGCAACATTTTTAAAAAACATTATTTCATACGCCTATTTTTTGTCTCTCTGTGAATGAAGCTAACACTTGCTGCTCCTTCTACACTTGTATGAATAACACGCTGGACAAAGGATGGTATGATGTTCAAGTAAATACAAGGCCAAAATTATCAACATCGTTTCCATATACATATTTCACACACCACCTTGCTTACATATTTTACAGCAACGAAAGAAAATCAATAAGAGATACAATTTTTTTGCCTGTCATATACATCGTACCACCGTCGTCACACACTCAAGCAATAATACAAAATGATGACTTGAACTTTAGTATTCGCCACCGTGATCACTATGATCACCTCTCTCAGCAGTCAACCGATTCAAGCATACAGGTATTTATATTCAATAATACTTCCTCTATAAAAGTATGACACATCTATTCCACTGACTGAACTGAGTTATCAAATAGCTCATTAATACCTAAAACGAGTATCCTTCATCCTGAAAGTATATTTTTTTCACATGCTGCTGCTGTACACATTTTATAATATCACCACCATCATCATCATTCTAATGACGATTATTGATCCTATTAAATCTCCTTTTTTTCTGATTTGGTCAAAGATGTTGTGGTAATAATGGCATTAACTATTGAATGCGTGCATACTTTAAGGTCTGCAAAATAGTGCACTCTCATCATTATCATCAACACACTCCTTGGCTTTTCCTTTGCTTGATGATGGCCTTTTATATTATTATTATTATTATCATCATCATTATTTAAAATCTCTCACTCACAATCACCACCAAAAAAATCAAAGCATAGCACAACCCTGACTTTGACTTTTATTCATCCGCAGGTCTCCAAAAAAAGCATCTCTATTGATTATTATTATCATCATCATCATCACACAACTTTGTTGCCAGTAAGTTGCAATGATGGTGATGATGATGATGGTGGTGGTAACTCTTTTATTTAAGATGAAGTAGCAAACTCATCAAAAATCCCGTCATTACTGGGAATGACTGTACACGAACAAGAAGCAAAAAAGGTGAATAAGACGGAGAGGTGATCATAAGGATAGGTATATTTTTTTGTCTACTATTTATTTCTAACTCTTTTCCCATCCCTTCCACATGATTAGGTCAGGATGACGCTGATCATAGTTGTCTCATGTTTATCGTCGCTGCATTACTATTATTGGAATTATTATTACAGCCATCAAGAGAACTTTGCTCTTGTGTAGAGCAAAATGCTGCAAAGAAAATAAGCCGGAATCGAAATAGAAAAAAAATATCCACGATATATATTGATATTTCTGCTTCAGGCAAATAGTTACGGTCACATCACCACGGTCATGATGATGGTCGCCGTGGTAACAATATCACACCTTTCCTTCTCGCAGCATAGCACAGTACAAAATATTTTTCCTGACATATAACCAGGTTGCACGTCATCGTCATCATC
>JAHZMZ010001770.1:0-11391 GCA_027743805.1 Lepidocyrtoides sp. E14
ACTCATCCCAGCCAGCCACCCAATGAACCTACGTACCAAGTTTCAAACAAATCCGAACAGCCCTTTGGAAGTTATCGTGCGGACAGACGGACAGACACGACAAATGCATGAAGTAGCTTACGCTACTTAATAATTGCATCCCAATACATCCTTACCAGTTGGTGATCGCTATACAATATCAAGCGAATGAACAAAAGATTCAGCAAACATTACAAAAACCGCATTTAAAATATAATGTTTTCACCTAAAATGTGATGCAACAAATTAAAATAAACGTTCCCACTAAACGTGTTTACCACAAACAATTTATTTCAAATGATTTCATACATTCAATGTCAATGTCATTGACGAAAAAAGTACACCAGGAGAAAAATTATTTTGCAAAAGCTGGTCGGCCGGTCAGCAAGTGTTCCAAATTTTATCTTTTACATATTAGCAAGTCAATGGAAAGTGATCTTTCAAAAAATCATAAGCTAATTGAATTACAAAATATTATATAAAAACATGGTTGCAACAAAGATAAAAAGTTGTCGTCCCGCCCGCTCTTTACGGAGCAATTTACTTCGATTGACCATGGTTCTTGTGGTGGTAGGTCTGATGGCCTTCGCCAAAACTTCAATCGGTATTGGAGGTGAAGTAAATACGCATCACAGGAAGCCAAGAAGGTTAAAAATCCAACTTTGGGAACAAACTCTGAAATGTTCGAAAAAGCAATATTTATAAATATGAAGAGAACATTAATCATACTTTTGATTTTACCAGTATTAAAGGCAACATTGAAAAAGGTTATGATGGATCATCATCAAGAACGATCATGGCAATGCATGAGAAGGTTTCTGTTTGCTAATTTTACTTATCCATCATAAGTTTTGCCTTTTACGCTATTGAGTACTATTGAGCACTGCTCATGCATTAAAATCTCTTATAATTTAGGTAAAAGCATGCACAGAGATATATTCATAAAAAATAATTTCTAGGTTGTTCATTTGGAAAGCTCCGTGAAGAGTATGGCAAGTCAACTGATTTCAACGAAATCCAAAGCGGAGAAAATTTCAGCTCAAAACTCACGCATGGAACAATCTGAAACAGAGCAAGTGGCAATTCTGACTAAACTGAATAGTGAGGTAGAGAGCTTGAAACAAATTTTGTCTGGGCATGGACAATTACTCGGAGATTTGGAGAAGCTTGGTACATAAAACATTTAAAATCTTTTTATTTTTTTCTCTCATCACTGGTTCATTACTGAATACATGTTTGAAAAGTGAAAATTGAGTTTATCTTTTTTAGTGACCAAGGAGCAAACATATACTTTTGCTACATCAAGTAACTAGTTTATACTTCATAGCTATTTACAATAATTATTTAATTAGCATTTATTAATGACTATATGATTCTTGCCCATCCATTGTCCTTGACCAATAATAGATCAAACATGTGGAGGTGTATTGGTCGCTCAAACAGGATCAATAATATTTTCCAGGTCGGCATTACTAAATCTAACACCACAACCAAAAGCATGTATTTGGACTATTCGTGCAAATAACTACGAATCTTTAAAAGTCAAATCATCGTTTTCACATCAGTTTTCACACTGGCACAGACAGCATCAGCATCATGCCTTTGTTATTGAAATAGTTAAAAGGAATAGCATTAATAATAATAATAATAATATGAGCGGTTTTGCTCCTATTTACCAGACAAAAGCGACAAGGTATTTAACTGAATGAGACAATTTATTCTAAACATAAAAAAGTGTAAACTTTAGGCATGATTATAAGATGTCTATTTTTTGTGATTCGGTTGGTTAGGTTAGAACAAACCACGAATCAAATTTTCAAAGGACCTGTTGTGTATGTTTTGTACAAAATAGCTGCTTCTGCAGACAATATTTCTCCGCTCGAGCTTAGCTATCAGGGAATGGGTAAAGTGCTCTATAAAAATACACATTTCTCGCATAAAAGTCTATCGGAAAGCTTCGGAAACTTTAGCAGCAATCAAATGGAAAACTGGCTTAGTGAAGAAGAGACACCCAAGAAAAATGCATCGTTTGTAGACGACTACATTTCAATCACTGTACCCGGATTTGGAGCAAGAACGTTTTTGGAAGTGACTTTAGAAGAGAACACTTGTAAAATGTCTAATGTATCCTTTGTTGTAATTACAAATCTACTTTGGGATACAAATAAATCGACTTTTGCAGCAAAAATCAATCAGTATTTACTAATTTTATGTGTAATTTATAATTCAACAAAACAAAATTCAACAATATATCTAATCGTAATAATATTTTTGTAATTGTTTTTTGAAGTTGCTGCCGGCAAAAATGTACGGGAAAGAACGCGCTGGTCAACAATGCCAGCCCTTTTATTATCCTAATCAAGAAAAAGTTCCAGGCTACCGTCAAATTTTCAATTTCTTGGATATCAGAAGAGACGTACCCATTCAGCTCGGGTAGCAATGCTTACAAAACATTGTTGAAAATGCATATAAAAACGATAATTCTTATTTTCCCTTTATAAAAATACTGATATTGAACCGATTTGAAATTAACCTATATATATTTTAGGAAGCTATTATACACACGTATGTGGTTCTGTAGTCAGTGGAACCTCAGGGGAGATAATTTATAAACCTAGTACCATGTATCAAAATAACGAGAGATGTGTATGGACCATTATTCCACAACCCGATTCTCGTTCTGCGACTTCCATTAAAACGAGCCGCTATGGGATTTCAGATCGTTATGATCGCCTTTACATGATGGAGCTCATGGATGGAGATATGAACGGAACAGGGTTGACAAACGCTCCTGCTCCGAAAATTACATATCTCCGTTCTGAATATAGCACTTACTTCGCATCGAGTCGAGAGTTGTACATTGTATTTTACACAGATTCTTCCACAACTGGACGTGGTTTTAAACTAACGTGGGAATCAACTGAAGATCATGTGTACACGGACAAGCTTGTCACACGAAAGTTTACAACGTTTAAAACCGAGAAGGGATCTGCTACTAGTGCGCTGCAGAGACCTTATATGGCACAAAAACTGCTTCAAGTTTTCATATTCACGCCCGTTGAGTTGTCATCTTATGGAATGCAACTGCAAATTCAAGAAATTCGTCCAAATTCTTTTACCGGAAATATTAGCAGTTGCTTGACCGAGGATGCGATAAGTGTATATGTATCCAGTCTAGGTGTTTTACAAAAAGTGGGCAGGGACAGGTAAGAATTCACATTTGTATGAAGAAAATACCTAAGCAAGTATTGCATAAAGTTACTTATTATTCATTTTTATAATTTAATAATAAAAATATAGAATTAAATGTAGTACTGGAAAAGGGAGCGACAGGCAAGGTCAAATTGCAACCATTGAAAATCCTGAAAGTTTGGCAATTGTTGTATTAAGGAACACAAATATAGACGCTTCACTAGTAGCTGTAAATATCTCTTGGAGAGAAGAATATGGCAAAGGTATAATAAGTATCTACTTCTTCAAAATTTTCAATGGAAAATTGTCGGAAAGGTGGTCTAGGAATTTTAATTTTTGGCAATAACTTATTTCATTTAGAAAACATCAGCAATGAGAGCAACTACATTATTGTTGAGAGTAAGTTTCAATCAATTAGAGGCCATTGAATCAAGACAAGTGTGTTCCATTTCAAATATTTTACAAAAACTTTTCAGATGACGAGTGTGGTGGTGTAATGAAAGGAGAAAGGGTCATTCTCAAGTATAAAATTGACACGACGTATTTCAACAATGAGCGCTGCATTTGGCTATATCAAGCTCCAACTCATGGTCGTGTTACTGTAGAACTAATTGAAAGACGGTCTGGAGTCCTGCTGTGACAAAATTTTGGTGACTACTATTAATCCGATAAACGGAACTCTTAGGCATGAAGACGCAAAATTCATATCGTAAGTTTGTCTGAAAATCGTGTAAAGTTTTATATTCATTATCCTAGTAATAATTTGTAACAAAACTGGAATGTTTGTATTAATTGTTTTCAAGTTTTGACAATGTCGGTGCTACATTTTACGATTCAGTCCTCGTCATCATGTTCAGTAGTGACTCTTATATCGTAGGTAGAGGTTTTAGTCTTCGGTTTACTGGGCACGGAAGTAATACGGACAGGAATACTCCATTAAATATTAGATATCAATTACGTCATAGCAGTGAGCCAATTGGAGAAGTTGGCTATCCAGACTCGTCTGAATGGGATGAACCTACACCAGGAATCACAGAAATCCTTGTGTTTGCTACAAGTATTTCCCCATACAAAGATGAGGATTCTGATTTTTTGCCAATTTATATTAGTTGGACTTCTGGTACACCAGGAATCACAGAAATCCTTGTGTTTGCTACAAGTATTTCCCCATACAAAGATGAGGATTCTGATTTTTTGCCAATTTATATTAGTTGGACTTGTGGTATTTTCAAAAGAGACGACAATGATAATAATGATGATACCTGTAGCTATGAATCCATTCACTTCTACTCACACACGTATAATTCTCGTTGGGCTGAACGACGATTTCCCTCAGAGAATGACATGCTCCTGTGTCCTACTGAAATTAAAGTGCCCAAAAAAGCACATGCATTTGGCACCGTGTTTTCAATGTTCCTTGCAATCTATAGGTATCATCCCACAAATGAAGATGTCAATGGTCCGGGAAATGTGGTGTCGAGGAAAATGGGATTCAGTTATGACAAAAGTAAGCGCAATTTACATGTACAATGCTCTTTTTTATACGTGGTACTTGTATATTATTGATATGTATTACAGTAATTTGTTAAAAAGACACCTTAATTTTACCATGGTAATAGTCACTTTAAGACTTGAAATTCCAACGTTTANTATCTTGAAACAGTGTGAAAAGATGAAAAAATGGTCAAAATTTAATTTTGTAATGTAAAACTTCAATATTTGTTCAGATAGTTACGACAATTTTAATAAGGGTATTTTTTAGACATGAAATGTCCAATAATGACATTTAGCTTTTATTGTGGCAACCCCTCCAATTTTTGTTTTAATAACAGAGGTTGACTGCGGTGGTGTCATAACTGGAGACTCTGGGGAAATCAGTTACAAGGAAGAAGTAAGATACAAGAATATGGAAAAGTGTGTGTGGCTAGTGTATGCCCCACAGGCAAGGAAAATAGCGATTACTCTGGAGAACAGTGGGTTTGAAGACTGCTGCGATCATTTGCACATTAGCACAATTAATCACCATGGACTTCTTGGGCGGGGACTGATTATGAAGTAATTAAATCTACAATCGTACAAAAAATATTTGACAACTAGTTACACAGATAAGATGCGATTATAATTTAGTTTCTCGAATTCTACCATGTAGACAAAACGAAACTAGAGCAGTAATTATGGATGGACCAGTTGTCATAGTAACCTTTACATCAGATCACTCCGTGAACGGATATGGGTTCCGTTTAAGCTATATAACAGTAGTGAACGCTACGGAGCCAAATCATTACTCGTTCCAGCTAGAGCATGGCCACGAGTTGAATGCCACCCGTTTTGTGTATCCAGCAGATGAAAATCAAATTGTTGTTGTGGCCTTCAACATGCCTTCTACAAAGTCAATCCACTTTGTTCACCATATTCGTCTAAACGTGACATCATTTCGGGGTCAAATTGATGGAAGTTGTCACTCCGACGAGCTGACAGTTTACAACGTATTTGCTGCCTCAAATTCTTCTTTAAAAGTCGCCGAAACATTTGCAGTGATGGATGTTCTGAAGGGAGGTGCGCAGGATAGAGTCACCAACGAAATTTTAAGTGATCAATGCAGTCCACTTGACAGTAGCGACTTTAGCAACTGCACTGGTGATATTTCCAAATGTGTTGTGGATGTACCTGAGTATAATGTCGTTAAATTGAATAGCACAGCATTTGTGGCTGTGTATAAAAGCGTAAATGTTCCTACCGGAAATTTGCGGTATAGAGGCGTAAGCTTTAACATTGGAACTTTTACTCCTACATTAAATGACTTGTATTTTTTCTCTAATGACACGTTGTATGATTATTATGGCTAATTAACTGACAACTTTATCCGGATTTGTGTACTCAATAATATTATTTTTTAATGTTGGAACGACAATAATATTACTTGAACAATACGTACCCAATTGAAAACCTTACCCATTTACTACTATCATTAACGGGGTGTGTTCTTTAGAATGCTAAATTCTGTGCGCACAGTGAATAAAACGTGCATTCTTTACGAGTAAGCTAGGTTTCGATTTGTATCAAAAGTCGTTCACTGATAGATATTACTACTACCAAATAAGCTCCTGCTTTAATTTTCGCAATTGCTTTTTTTTCTCGTAAAGAAAATGAACAATTTATTTCCAATTTTCCATTATCAAATCAGCAAAGCCATTTTTGAATATTGAATTGAATCTTTATTGAGCCTAGCCATATTCAGTACAAATTAATGCTCTGTTGTTCTGCAGATGACTCGTTACCAATTAAAAAATTTTTGTACTCGTGCTATTGCAATTGGTCTGGTCCATTAAAAAATTTTTATGCATGGCATTTGAATTTTTGTATTTAGATGTATTTTTATGCTTTCTCTGTGCTTCATAATGCTGTATTAAGCAATTAGAAAACTGAATTTCTGTCCTTAAATAAACAAAGATTATAAATATTTATGGAACTTATGATATCGAGTTGACATTACAAAATTATATTGAATAAAATCCAAAGCTACTTAAAACAAGTCAAGTTTCATACGCCGTTACGCTTGGAACAGTTGGAGTTGAAATAGGCATAGCTCATATTCATAATTTCAAGCTTATGAAAAAAGAATATTCGGCCCATACGATACGACCAAAACTTTTCATGCAGCCTAATATCTGACAAAATGTTTAGATCAATGTATCACAAAACATAACTTATAATATTCCATCATGGAGATTTTACTGAAAAACTGGTTTATCATTTTGGTTTTATGAAGTTATTTTTAAATAAATTGTTGTGCTCAAAACATTTACGGCCAAGTATCGTTGGTTGTATTACTGTGTTGTCTGTGACAACTTGTTACGAAAACGGCATATTACTCTGAATCTTCTTGTTAAATGCAGAAGTTGAAATGAGGTCAACAGCTTTGTTCCAGATTTTAGAATGCTAAGCGTACTATTCTTAAATATCAAGTGCGATTAATATCGCAATAATTTTCTAGGCTTGACATCGTTACACCATATCATGAACTATGAGATACCACCCCGCACGATTGCATACATAGAAACTGGAAAACTAAGAACAGTTTATCAGTTCAGTTTAGTTATGCTTGCGATCCCATGTTGACTACATACCGTGTAAATACGTGTAGCGATTATATTGTTATTATCTTAAAATGAGTGACAATATTTCTTCTGCTGACATTACTCCGTTCCGCACACTTCCAGATCGTAAGGAATATGAGCATCTCACCGAAGAAGAAAGAATGATACACGGATTTCCTTACAGGTTAATGCATAATATCATTAAAAATATTACTTAAAGACATACTTACTTATTTCATGTTTATGAAATGTCAATATTTCTTTAATCTCAGGCCTTTACATAAAGATCTACGGCTAAAAAAGCTTCGTACTGCTGAACTCCTCCAGCGTTTTAATCAGTCAACATTTGATGACGAGAAAACTCGTAGAGAAATTCTGGATGAAATACTTCATCCCTCATGCAAAGGAAAGAGTATATTTATCAAGCAAACATTTCGTTGCAATTTTGGCAAAAATTTGAAAGTTGGAAACAACTTTTACGCTAATTTCGACTGTGTCTTCCTTGACACAAGTTTAATCGAGTTTGGGGATGATTGTATGTTGGGACCAAGGGTTCAGCTGTATTGCTCCACTCATCCACTGAACTCTGCAAATCGGAAATTGAATGATACGAAAAACTATTATGAGTGCTCATTACCAATTCGTGTTGGGAATAACTGCTGGCTTGGAGGAAGCTGCATTTTGTGTCCAGGGGTAAAATTTCGTACCTAGTTTCAAAACAAATTGGTTTACGTTTCGAGTACTCAAATTAAGAATTTATAAAAGAATTTTACTTTACGCTTTAAAGAAAGGTGGCATATTATCTTATGTTAATTTATTAATGAATACCTATTCACATTTCTACTAAGCAACCTCGTACCTCATGCACTTATATAGATTATCAAGAAAATGCCTGCACCAGAAACACCTATGGAACCAATTTGGAGGGATGGAGCAGAGCTAAAACCCTACAACTAGTCGCGTTGAAATTAATTTAAGCATACATACATAACGTAAAAAAATAAAATCAGTTTGGATCGCTAAATAATAAAGTAACAACAAGGTTTCATATAATGGAGTGCATGTATCATTTTTAAATCTATAATATTGGAATAATATAATCCAAAATTCACCAAAGTTATACTGCCCACTGGGTATAGCTGTATTCTTGCAATTACACAGCACCTCAACTTTTATGAAAGTGATCGTGATAATGGAAAAGCATCCTCAAAAATTGAGAGCCTTGCATATTTTCAGTTGCAACTGGTTCAAGTTTAAATGTCTTTAGAAAACAGCCAGGTCGCTAGAACGTAGGATGACCCTAACAAATATTCCCATTAGAACGACTCATTTTTACCCTATAAATATGTACTATAAAGTACTCAATTGATTGAGAAAAGATTAAGGGGCTAAGCAGGTTGGGGTGAAGATGACCGTATTTTTCTCAAACCTTGAAATTTTGTGTATTATATACTTTAATGAAATGGCAATGACATCGGCCCTTTTATCTGAAAATATGATAACCTCTCCGTTATATGGAGGGTTTCCTGACTTTGATCAGCAAAAATTTTAAAAAGTTGAAAACCCTGGTACTGGATCGGTTGGTGGCATAATCTTAGCCTTACCACTGATTTAGTTTAAATATCATACATAAATTACTAATTAACTCATATATAAATGTTTGTGAGGAACTATGGGGAAACTTACAAACGCTTCTGGATTTTCTGTAATATGTTGGATCCTTCTTTTTAGGAAATTTGATAGATTTTGTGTCAGGAACTTTTTCATAGTTCTCATTATTACACTTTTGCACGAAAAATCTTCCCAAAAATATAATTAGCAGTAGTACATGGTAAATACTTAGCTTTTATGACTCAACTGGAGTGTTTAGTGTTTTTTAATAATTGCAAGAAATAAAGCCAAAGTTGTGTCCAACCAAGCGCAAGCCAAACAGGACCAAGGTTCACCAATGTTGGGACCAGGACGATTTTCAAGCTTGTTTTATATACCGTTGCTGAGGGTACTTCATTCTGAACTTCATTGCAAACAATGGAATTAGTTGGAAAAAAATCTGTGAAGGTTGACAAACATTAATTTGGATGGGGTACTGAAAGAGTTTTTTCAAAGCTTCAGGAATTCTTTCAATGTGTACGTAAAAATCTCTTCAATATTTTGTGAGCTGAAGGAATGTGCAAAAAGCAATAACGATTTATTACAATCTTTAGTAATTTAAAGTATTATTTTTTAGTTCACATAAAATGTATTTTGTTTCATTTCTCTTCATCTTCACTTTCCTGTTCTCCATCATTCAAAGCAAGGATGTTTATGAGGAGTACTTTGGAAATGTTGGACCTAGTGGAAACGTTCGAATTTGCTACAGCTGTTTAAGGCCAGCCAATAAACGGAGAATTCCTACATTTGACCTTCGAAATCAAGCCACCAAGAGTCGAGGATTTGACATTCGGGTTTGTCCGTTCCATTCATTCGAAAAATGCACTTCAAATTCTGTGAACAGCAAGTGCTTCATTGAGGTTAAAACTGACAGCAAGGGTAAAATTGACGTCACGAAGGGATGCAAGGACACAACCGAAAAGGTGGGCTGTTATCCTCCTACCAAAGGTTCTGACCCTACACGTGAACAGGTTTGTTACTGTTCCAAGAGACTG
Source organism: Lepidocyrtoides sp. E14 (assembly GCA_027743805.1). Taxonomy (NCBI): domain Eukaryota; kingdom Metazoa; phylum Arthropoda; class Collembola; order Entomobryomorpha; family Entomobryidae; genus Lepidocyrtoides; species Lepidocyrtoides sp. E14. Next base: position 9,953 of record JAHZMZ010001770.1, read on the forward strand.
TGTAATCGCGATCTTAAAATGATGGGGGGTTCAGATACGCTGGCGAAAAAGATTTATGCGGGCAGTGGTGCGGCAGGGCGTTTTCCAAAATGGAACAAGTCAGTGAGTCAGTGGTGGTTGATTTTCTTTGTAATGGTACTTTTGGGAATTGCGCAGCACTCGGGTAATAAAGCTGCCAAATTATGTACGAATCAAGGTTTTCCTTAAATTCATCTAAAAATAAAATGAGCTGAAGAAAAAACTTGATTCTTCGTGATTGGCAGCGTTAATGATAATATAAAGTACTTTGAAAGTCAATGCAACTCATCTTTTCGAATAATTATTCCACATCAGTGGAGCTTCAGTATCCTATTGGCTCAAAGAACGCTATAAAAGAAACAAAGAAAATCGGTAAAAACTATGACGTAGGATGCGCGCAAAATACCTGCTCAGATCAAGGTTTTATTAACCCCAACATAAATTGCGAAAAAATCGATGAATGTGATGTATCTTGGAACTGGAAGAAAATGGCTTGCAGAATTTTGTACTTCGAAGTACCCACGGATTCAAACGATGATATTGTGGGGGAACAGCAGTTCTCCGAGGCCATGCATCTAGATTCTTAATCCGAGACAAAACAAGTGATGACAAGATAGGCTTTGAATTCTTCCCGTAAATCTTTTATAAGGATCAAAGACTAAAGGAATTCAGTTACGATTTTAGATTTTTTTCGTAACTAGTTTATAAATGTTGATATATTATTTGCTGATAATAATAATTGTAATCAAATAGCTTTGCATGGTGTGCCACATGCATAATATTACATTACATACATGTAAGTTCTATTTGTTGACCTTAATTATGAAATACTAACTACAAAGGGACCAATAAATTCAAGTACATTTAGGTATCTCGCTTCACTTCTATAAATGGTGCAAATGCAATATAGGTTAGAGGTATTTGGCATTGCAATCTGCAATGGCTCATTTGTGTTCTATCCAAAAATCCAAAATTGCAGATGAGAATGCTGAAACACAGTTCTTTAAGCTAAAATACTCTGTAGTAGTTATAGGCTTCAAGTTTGTCAGAAATAATTAGCGGAATGAATAACGAGTAGTAAATAATTCTCAATATTCAACCTTCGTAAAAATTTATTTTATGTAGGATATATTTACATTCATAAGAAATATATTAGGTTAACTAACCAGCAGTCAATATTATCAAGAGACCAATAATTTCAACTTCTTATACATCTTCTTAATATAAGGTGAATCAATAACCCAACAATAGCAATCGCTCCAAGTATGATTAAACTAGTCAGTCCAATACCCAAAATTATATTTTTTCCTGCTTGCATACCCAGGACGGTAGTTCATCGGGAGATAGAAATGAATCCTCCTGGAGCGCCTGGAGCTCCTCCTGGGGCACCTGGAGATCCACCTGGGGCGCCTGGAGCTCCT
>JAHZMZ010001771.1:0-34933 GCA_027743805.1 Lepidocyrtoides sp. E14
AAAAAAGAAACTCGACCCATGTTGTTACATTATATATTATTATTATTATTGCTATTATACGGAACTGGATATTTTTTTTTGCCATACCATCAACCACTTTGAGGAACGTTCCCTTTTTTGCCTGCTTTCCTTTCCCTCCTTCTTCCACGTTATATAGTAAATGAGTGCTTTTGTGGCCAGACCAGACCAGAGTTCATACAGTGGTGGTGGTGGTGCTTTGGCTCGTCCGTCCTCTTGATTCTTTTATAGTTACTGATCCTTTCACCACTTTTTATATTCTTCTTTCTTATATAACTAGCTAGTTATGATAAGAGTTGCCGGTTACTGCTGCTCTGCTGCTACTGCTACCATACTACTGCCGTATTTTATTATTGCTGATCTTGCTTTCTATCTATCTGCTTGTTACTACAAAACCACTTTGATACTGATATACAAAAAAAATACAAATAATAGTAGTAATGATGATCCTGTATCTTCTACTATCGTCTCCTCTGCTTCTTCCATGGAGTAGTACTATCCCTTCTTGTCTAAATAACACCACTTCTGGCACTGTTGTTGTTGAGTTGAGATAGAAGAATGTTATATTGAGGTAAAAACACTTGAAGACGGAAAGACAGAAAATAGAAAAGAATCACAGTCGTTTCTTTCTCTCTCTCTTTCTTTTGCTGACTGCTTTGACTTTTCTTTAACTTTTGCGACCTATACCATAGGCTGTTGTGTAGCCGATGAGAGGAAAAGTATCAGGAGGAGCTCTTAACTGCTTAAAGGAAAGTTTTAAAAAGAACAGTGCGGCTTAAAGAGTTCAAGAATGCATGATAACCGTACACTTTTTTGGAAGGTGAACAAGTTCTTTTTTAGTGTTCAGAAATATATATCTAATAATAAGAGGATGATGGTGGTAGAGAAAAGAGGACAGAGAGTGTTGTATAAAAAAATATGTTTTCTGACCCTCGTTTTTAGGATATAATGTATAATATTTGTCACCTCTTCTCCAAATATCAGGTTTCCCAGACAACATCTAATTCACACAATTTCGCCTCAGCAACAGAAGCTAGGGCAATGAAAAAAACTTTTTAGCGTTTTTCAGAGTAGTAGACCACGTGAAGGCAGTGTGGGATTCATGATGTATAAAAATATAATATAAAAAGGCTGGAATTTCTCCAAAAAATCCAAACCCTTTTTAGGATTTACGAGACTGTCCGTAGTAGTAAAATGACATAATCCACATAAGGAAAGCCGAGATTCATTTTGACAAAGTTTTTTCTCCGTCTCTCACTCTCTCTCTTACTCCCAGTGTCTCTCTTTCATAAAATCTCGTTTCATCTTGTCGAGAGAGAAAGTATGAACCAAATAATATGAGTTTTTAAAAAGGGGAAATGAAGCGAACAGAGGAAAAACGTCTTCCAAAAAGAATCAGAATGAGTGCCTCTCTAATTTCTTCTCTGCACGTCTTGGAGTGTGCCATGAAATGATGAAACATCAAAGCGTATGTGCTGGTTAGAGATGATGATGCTGGCGTCGTAATATTATAATGGAACGTGAAGTGTCTGTCTAAATATGTATATCCGTTTAAAAATGCAAGAACATAATCATAAAAGAGAGAAAGTACATTACACAGCTCTCAGGTCTAAATTAGGGAATGATTATGAATCTTTTGAGTTGTTGATACCACGTTCGAATGACATATACCTACTCATCAAATTATGTTGCTACAAAGGAACGGCCAGGCATGCATGCATGTACATGGAGAGTAGGCTGGGCTCAACTTGTTTAGTTCTCCTATACTATCACGCGAGATATTTCTTTTCATAAACAGTTTACAGCTCCTGAGGGAGCAGAATTAAAATGATAATATTTTTGGCATGAAAGCATCTAGAAAGATTCGGCACATCTAGCTACCATCTCTACCCAAAATTTGATGGATGGATAGTAGTAGGCCTTTTACATGGATGCGCAGTTACTCTGTAAAACAAAAATTGAGAAAATAAATGTTGCAGCAGCCAGACCTGTCTCTGCTTTTGATAAGCAAGATACAACCATGCATGATAGGAAGGAACGGTTAAATGTGTTTCATGATTACACTGCTTGCATGTAATCTCGTTTTCTTCGTTTTACAGTACTGAAAATGTTTTAGTGTGATAACTGCGTAGGTATATGCATTGTTTACTGCTCCATCTAATTTTACATGTTTACAGATGGGTAAAGTTTTCATTCCAAGGATATTTTTGTGTCTAGTGCAGAGTCCGAGTCTAGAAACTTTAAAAATTTTCAAATGCACTAGATATAAACGCAAACGATCAACAATAAACAGCACTATAAACCTGTCGTGTGGTAGGACTAGGGCAAGTTAGCACCCATTTTCCAGAAAATATGTCGAGGTATCAATTTTGTTTTGATAAGATGCGTAAAAATTTTTTTGATGTCCGTTCAAGAACAAAAGAGCATTATATTGAGGTCACGGATATTTTTTTGCAAATCAGCAATTCCAAAAGAATAATAGTAAACGCATAGGTACATATGAGTAGTGTTTGTTCAACATTCAGGGGGAAATTGCATGATTTACGAAAACGCAGTTGAGAGTTTAGAGTTTGTTGAGAAGGCTATTGTATTTTCTGGAATTGAGTGCGTGCGTGACAATTCTAATAGGTAGTTACGTCTGGAGTAGGGGCAGAACAAAAAAAAAGTATATTAAAAATATTAATCATTAGAAACAAAATTATAAATCCTTCTGCCTACTGAGCAAAACAATTACCCTTATTATGTTTTCATCATTATTTGCATGTAGTGCATTCAGTCAAAAAAACGGAGAGTCCTACAAAGCGGATAAATATACTGTCACGAATTTCAGGAGGATAGACATCTTTATTGCAACCAAACTCATGAGTCATGACGCTAATGTTTGTGCGTGTAAGTTCATGAATTGAAATAATTTTGGTGGATGGGTTGTTACATTCTACTAGCTAGAGAAAAATAACCATGTTTTTTGGTGCTGCCATGTCTAATCTGAGTAAGTGCGAGTTCATGATACATTCCATCGAGAATTTTTTCCAGCTTTAAAAATTATTATTGGTAATGGAATTCGAGCAGCAATTGGAGCAGAGTCTACAAACTAATATCTATATACCTACATATTATATGCAGTAGCCACTTATATTTTTTTATCCAAGTAGTGTAATAATAATGTATTAATGCTTGACGTCTAAAAAAATTTCCAATTCAGTTCAAGTACACACGTATGCAAGTCAATCAGAAGCAAATAGGGACTGCCCCGGTGAAGAATTTAGTGCTGCTGAGCCCTGGTCAAATCCTATTTCCGACGATTGGATGACTGATTCTCAGGGTGTAGACTGCATGAGATTGTGCTATCTTACGGAAACATGCTTTACAATATCTATCGTTTAACATAACTACTACCTGAAAAATGAAAAGTGCCTTTCTAGCATGCAGGACGTTCAAGGCATTCGCGCTCTTTTTTTTGGAAGTAAGTAAAAGAAAAGAAGTCGAAAAGAATTTGAAGGAAATATGTCATAGTTTATATCTCCTGCAAAATTGTGCATGCATACCGTTACCAGCGATAACGAAATTGTATTTCAAATTTATTCTAACACAAAACATTTGAATTCGCATTGCAAAGCGATAGATGTGTCTGATAAGGATGTGTAACGCTACACTATCTACTATTCAAAAAGAGTAGCACAAGTCACCATCACCACCAATAACACAATATCTTTTATAGTCAAAGCACCCACCGCCATCACCGCACCATGCATACCAGTAGCAGTCGCCCAACCATTTTTCCTTAACTTGCTTGCATTGCATTCAACTTCCTCTTTAACTGGTAATATCAGGGAAGTAGTATATAACCCTACCGGCCACCTTTCATCCTTTTTTTCCACATTTTAGTGCTCGCTCTTGCACACAAACACACATACTGAGATCTGTTGTATCACACTGTCAATTGCTTCTTTTCTTTTGAGCAGTTTCCCCAAGAAGGCTCATATTGACCATTTCGCTAGGTATTTTTTTATGCCACCACAACTCAATCTCAATATAATATTACTTGTATTGTTATGAGCTCCTTGAATTAGAATACGGGCCAAGGGAAAGTAAAAATGAGAAAGCCTCTTAAACCATATTTTTTTTCGGTAGCAAAATATCCATGATAGTGAACCACGAACAGTAGCAGTGCCACTTTCCATATGTACTTCCCCAGATGAACAAGTCTCAAAATATTATCTTTTTTCCTTTCCCTAACCATAAAACCGTATTTCCGTTTCTCTCTTTCATTCTTTTCCATTCCGTGACTTCCCATAAAGTACATATACCTTAGAGCTATCTCCATATCATAATATCCTCGTCGTCGTCCGTCACATCTCATACGAAACTTACATGGAAAAAATTGTGGTTTTCATGTCGCTCTTTCTTTTGTACATTTTCATACTGAAGGCATGTATGCCCGCATCCTATCGCATTTTTTTCAGTGTTCTTTCATCACTTTGTCATCTTCGTAGGCTTACTATTGTAGATTGGATTGGGAGCTATGTGTTTCCAACAAAAAGTGCATGTCGTATACCTATCTAGAACAGTAGTAGTAAGGAGTAGTAATAATAATATGCATCACCAGAGCAGAATTCCACGCCACATTTATAGAGAGATGTGGTGGTGGTGGTGGTGGTGGGAGCGAAATAATATGAATAATATGTCCGTGTATCGTGAAATATTTAATGTCTTGTATCATTTCATTGCATTGCCACTATGGTTGGTGGTATGTGTGTGCGTATATCCCTGAAACCGGAAGGTTTTTACTTTTTACTTCAGTATAATAAGAGTGCGCAAGAATTGAGCTATATTTTATTTTGCCTTTCCTAAAATAAAAATATTATGCTTTCTCCCTCTTCTCCTACACCGACTGACGAAAGCCCAACAAAAAGACTAATAAAATTGAAAATGGGAATATTTTTATCTCGCACTTACATGCGTATCGCTCTCTGGTGGTAGTGCTAAGGAATGAGGCAAGTCGTTTGGCAATATATTTTAAATTATTGCCTAGAATCGTTTAAAACTTGTGGGGATGATGATGTTTTCCTTTTCCTTGGAATACTCTCTGTACAATTACACATGCCTACATATTATAGTTTTTGTGGGACTTCATCATTTCGTTCGGCATTGCATGTATTTACATTTAATGGAAAGAAAACCGAAAGAATAAAAGGGGAGAGGGAAGGAGGAAAGAAAGATGATAAGGCGATATAGAAATGGTGGTAGTTTGTACGTACTTAATGTTTGGTTTTTGTTACATCTACAATGGCTGATGGTAATAATGATGGTGGTTGGTGGTGGTGGTGACTGGATGGATGTATCTAGGCATTCATATAGCAGTGTCAGTGATATGATGGTGGTGGTGAAAGGTTGAAACCCCGGTTGCATCTTACAGCAAAATTTCCTCTCTCTTTCTACGTCTGTTTCTCCCTTTCGTCTTACTGATGATGGAAGGTGAAGAAAGCTTAACTTTGCCACTCACTTCTACCGTCACCACCACCACCACCACCATCGTCTCGTGGTTGTACACCGCTGAAAGCAGCATCCTTTTTGGAGTGAGTCTTGAGAGTAACATCATTTCACAAGTGAAAACCAACTACTCATTCGTTCGTGCTCTGCCTTTTCTCCTTTTATTCTGAATATCATTCATAAATCTCTCTTTTTCAACGGAGCAAATGCTCCCACATTTTGACATTAATGTCCCATTCTGTCTTCTTCCTTTATGTATGCCATGTGTTTGGGTACCAAAGCGTGTATACATAATATGTACATGTATGTGTGCATTTTCTATGCATGATATAAAACATCTTTCTGATAGCTTCTATTATTCCTCTATAAAATTCGCATTCATATCATGACTGTATTCTTTCATTTCAGCATTATCGGTAACAAGAGAAGACTACCATTGTGGCTGCCATTATCCTTTTACAAGAAGACGGAGAGTATAGCGACAGAGAGATCCTTTGGTGGGACTCTGATTGCCCAGAGGTAAAAATAACGGATAGGGAGGAAAAGAATGAAAAAGAAAGCAATAGATTATAAAATAGGGAATGAATTGAGGGAAAGTGATGAGAGAACGTGTTTTACAGATACAGTACATATGTTGCATTACTTTTCAGTGTTGCACAACGCAGAGCTCTTGTATTTACACAACCAGCTATTCTTTTTTAAGCTGCTACTTTTAAGTATTCAACGTGTCTATTGTCATTTTCATTTCTTTCTACAAGCCAACATATACATTTATCCCACGTAAAACATTTATAGTAGCAGTGATGGTGAAGGAGTTTTGTAGTTCCAGAGAAGTACATAGATTAGATTGTACTACTACAAGCTATATACTTGTTATTAGCAGATATCGAACAGCAGGATTGGCAACATATAGTCAAATATTTCTAAGGTACTGGTACTGGTACTACTTCTTGTCCTGCTTAAAGGTATTATTGTAACTTTCGCACGATAAGAAGTGCCTGCTGCCAAATGGAATAACATTTAGAAATTTCTTTCCCACTGAAAACTATTCGACCTTTCTTGAAATGTAGGAATATTTTGTGATGTTGTTAAAAAAGTCTGCTATCTTCATGTAGTAATAGCCTTGAGTTGCACCAGCTAAGTGACTGTGAATGTCTTTCTTGTCATATAACTGAGAAGTGAATACGGTAAGTAAGCTTCAGTTATGATAAGTAAAAGTGCGCTTGATTTTTACTCTAAAAGAGAAATGTAATGCAGCTAGCTGTCAGGAATACGAGTTTGAAATAAAAATTTATACATTTTACAAATGATACAAATTTTGAAATAGGAATGAATACACTACATTAAAATGACAAGTAATATCCATACATAAGATTTGTGGTAGACATTTTATTGTACTGTTCTCTTTTCTTTTGATAGTCACTTGAATAGAAGTCTGTATCAATGTTGCTCGGAGAAAGGCCTTTGCATAAAATGTGAAAGTTATAGTCGTGCTCCCAGCTACAAAAGATGGCTTACTTTGGAAAAGCGAAATGAGGATGAGAATAATATGGGATGCGATTATGAAGTCATTGCTGGCAACAAGGAATAGTTTTTTTACTTGCAGTAGTAGTAATATTTATGGGTCATGATGAGTCTACATATTACAGTTTGTTTGTGCATTTGGACTTTCAATTAATAAATTGGATTTAATATGTTAGCAAACAATATAATGATTTTATACTGTGTTTTATGGGTTTTTATGTTTACCTGACTTTTTCTCATATTGTTCATAAACAATAAATAAAAGCGATATTAAAAATTGTAATGTTCAAGGTCCAATGTATTGTTCCAACGATGATCAGTTTGAGTTTGTGCCCTCCTTTTTTTCTCCAACAGAAAGAGCACACACATGACTTGAAATAATATATTATTTTACGCTAAACGTTAATTCTCTCTGCATAGAACGGCACGAGGTTGTGTCATCTTCATACGTGATTTCCTTCTTGCTTCGTTGGAAGTTGCTGGAAACCGCAACTGGTACGATTCTCAATTTAATTAAGTTTCTCTCCATTTACTTAGATATAATCACTATCAGTCTGAAACTATATATACTTATATACCTACATTTATCACGTAGCTCATATGCATATTGTAAAATGCATTTGCCTATTTTATAGCCGATATACTTACCTCGGCATCATCGGCGGCACGCATAGTATCCATTTGTAAGGAACAATGTGGAATGAGCGTATCATCCTAATTAATTACAAACAAACGTTCAAACGGAACATTCCAATTAGTTTATTAATGTTCCAGGGAGTTTCATTCAGTACAGTATTTTTGGATACGTTCGTAGATAATTGTATCGCCGTCCTCAGCCACTAAATAAAAGAAGGTTTTTGCACTGAGAACGAATAATAGAAAGGGGGCTAAGAGGCATTTTACAAGATACACTTTACCTAATCATGCTCAATATTGCCTATATAATATCTAAATAGAACCGCCCAACGTGAATGGTACTCTGACTCTATTTACTTTATATGTGCCTCTATTTGAAGATCGCCTGCTGAAATGGCGTTATGGGTTTGCTTAATTGTGTCTTATCCTCCATTTGGCTTTATGTCTTTCTGATTTTTCAGCAAGCTCAGGTTTGCATAAATCCAACATTTTTTTTTGATTTACTGCCGTGACCGCTTACAAGGACTACAAATATACATAGATACTTTCGATTGAAAATTTCACCGTAAAGTCCAGTTACACTGACACTAGTACTGACTTTATGTTTTTGTTTTACGCTACAAATAAGTATCGCTTTTGTTTGACATTGTATTCGCATTCATTTTATAAAAATTGACCTCTACAGTAAACAGTACTCTTAATAATACCGTTCTAACTTTGAAATACTTGCATTAAATTTTATATTTCTGCACGGCAGTAATAGTCATTGCAAGTGCGACAATAATTTTAAAATGTCATCAGAAGGTACTTGATTCACCGGCTACAACGACTGGTTTCTGTGTTTTTCTTCTTGAGAAGAGAATTGGATCGATTACACAATGGGATGAACTAAAACTCAGTGAAAATGAACGTATACCTACATACATTCACTTATTGTAAGCTCAACCTAATGTGGGCTCCAAAATCTAAAGTGTAATGCCGTCTCACAACACTCTCACTTCCTTTTATTCATTCCTTTAGATTCGTACAAATTCTCATTTCAACATTGCATATTACCAATCATATAACTTCATTTCGGGATAGCTCTATAAAAAAAATCCTGCCTCCACATGCAAACCTATATGCAGAAAATTTTCCACCATAACTGAAGCCAATTTGAAAAAATCCATAAACATAACTCGTCGAGTACTCATGGTGTACTTGTGTCGTATCATTCTTAAAGACATACTATGTATTTTTCTAAACACATCCCTTTTATATGTTCGTGTTTTTGATTGCTTACAGATTCCACAAGAAGCTGTGGTGGTAGTGGTAGACTTTGTAAATAGGTTGGGGGAAGGCTGCGAGTGTGCCAAAGTATAAGCCAACTAACTACTATTACGCTGTACGTACAGAAATAGAAATCCGGACAATACGAAATACTGGAAGGAACAATCGCCGCCGCGTCGTGGTGAAGTGTTCATTCATGACTACTATACGACTTGAATTGAATGCATCCTTAGAAAATCCCGGTTTCCGTGTTCCTCAGTAATCCCAAAATTTATCAGGCGAAAATACTGCAAACTAGAAGCAGCCACTACTATTACTACAGTGTCTACAGTAGAGCGCTTTTGCACTTTCTCTCTCTCTTTGCACAGAGCGGCAGAGAGAGAGAGAGAGAGAACGAGAAAAAAAACAAGCTTCTTGTGAATGAAATTCAATTCCGTGTGCTTTTGGCTAAACGGTAAAGCACAGAATAATAATAGCGTTGTGTCACTTCATCCATACAGAGATACACAGGCAAATGGAGGGAGGAGAGGGGTACAATAAAGAATATAAAGCGATTGTGCTTCTCTGTGCTCTTGTGTTAGCGAACTATGTATATCCTCCCTCTTGCCTTGCTATTAACGAAACATTCTTCTATTTTGTATCAGTACTTATTGACATTCCAACTTCCACCGCAGAAAAAGCAGTGATGCACCATCATTCCACTAGTATATATCGCAATGATCATCATCAAGGAAGTAGAGAGGAAATGCCAGATTACTTGGCGAAATTCTCAAAAGACTGTACAAAAAATACAAACGGTTAATGCATATTCATTTTGACTTAAGCAAATGATCATTTCCCATTCCAATATTCAAAACGATGATGATGGCGACACACCAACTGCTGACAAAATTACTTCTTTTTTTCGTTTCCTCATTTCGGTTTACTCCATTTTCTTAAAGCTTTTGCTGCATGCTGTTTTTTCTTATGAAACTCGGCTAGTTACAGATATGTTATGTGTGGAGAGCAATAGATGAACTTGGTGTGTGTGTGTGCAATGTGTAAATGCACTCCATTCAATACAGGTACAGAGTTTAGAGTCCTGTAATAAAGGCTTGTCGCTGAATAGAGTTGGTTGGTCTTAGTCGAGGAGTCAGCAGCCCGTCTTAATGAAATCCGTCGACTTAACTGTAAAATATTTTAGTAGAAATAGTAGTGGGAGCTTACACACTGTTTTTTACCCATATAGCCCCCGTGCTGTTGCTTTTCCTCTGTTGTTGATAAAAGATATAGAGAAGGAGGCTATGCAAAGATGGTCCATTATACCTCCATTTGTCTTCAGAGCAATGTACATATAATATTCCTTTTTTTTGCCAACACTTCAGCAGCAGTGTTAGTTAGATGTGTAGGTAGGTACACAATAATATATATTATGTGATATGTAGGTAGTACATGATTTTTTTCACAACAACAGCAACACACATAATATATAAGCTCACATCGAACATGCCATGCCACTCATGCCAGTTTACTGGGAAGCAGCGGATGTTCTAGTGAAAAAAAGACCGAGAGAGCAGAGCCAGCCGATTTTTCAACCTATTTTTAAGACAATTCCTGTAACAGTCACGTCCGTACGTGACATGGATGAGATTCTCCAATATGAAGCTACTTACTACACCAAACACATACAAATAGCTTAAATAGTACGTGCATAAACTATATAGAATGTTGGAAGGAGCATCAACTCGATCATATTGAACGCTTTTGGATGAAAAGACTTCCAGTTGAACATTGAATCTATCACCTATTCTCTCATAATTTTTAAAAAATTGTGGATATACCACCAATATTAATACTCTTACTACAACAGCGAAAAAAAATAAGTGAAAAAGCACTAATCCATATTACAGGAACAGATGTCAATTAATGTCAAATGTTTCCTCTCAGATTCCTACCGAAAGCAAAAAAAAAAAAAAAAAAAAATGTACGACACATGAAGACTTATGTAAACTGAAGGAGAACCACGGTTTTCCGCCGCAGCTTATGCATTTTTACAAATTTTTTGATGTTTTTTTTCTGATAGGAAACCCAAGACAAAGTCAATATACCTAGTCTACTGAACAGTACATTTAATATTAGATTTTTTTTCCTTACGACATTGTCGATGATTAGATGAAAGATGATGTAATATTCTTGTGGACTAACTTTTAACCTACTCTGTGAACACGGCGTGCTTTTCTTGTTTTATTGAGGAATAGTACTAGCAACACATACTTTATAATATTTTATATTATTTTGAATCATGTAAACCTAAAAATTAAATGTGTAAGGTAGATAGATATAAGAAGTATGATGTATTTTTGTACAAAATTCTCTCCTGGACGGGAGTTGTATGGAGTTCTTTTTTTTACAGGAAGCATCCTGTGTATGTGCATTAACTCATCTGTGGAGATCATACATAAGCTCCTTCTTACGTACATCCTGAAGAGATGAGGAGAAAGGAAATTGAAAATACTTGTTGGTTACAGGTTATACGTGCACCACTAATGCTACTAGTAGAACAAGCTCAAACCAAAACTTGAAGCAGACTTTTTTTTATCTGATCTTGATTGAACTGATATGGTCATACTGTTACGGTGTATTGAATTGGAGCTTTTGATATTTTGTGACTATAGATTTCAGGACATCAAAATTGTGGTGGGAGTGAGAGACTACTGAATCGTAGTATAAAAATAAATTGCCAGTCTGATTTGCTCCCCCATTTGTGTCCCTAATATTTTCAACATTTCAGAATTCTTCACTGAATTGTTTCGTTCCTGGGCAATTTCCTGCAATTGATTTTTGTTCTCTTCTTGTGTGTATACTTTATCCTTTCAAAGTGAAAGAAAGGTTTAAACAAAAGGGAGGTTTCGTTAGTGGTTCCGCTAGAATGGACTCTAGCAGTAACTAACTTAAATCATTACTGTCATATCCTTTGTAATTTTCATACATATTTTACAACTATTTTCCATCACAGAAAAATTTCTTGCCGGCTTAAGTTATCCTATTTTAAGTCTACTACAAAATAAACGAACGAACCATCCATAATACATTTTCTTTTTCTTTTCCTTCTTCAGCTTAGTTAGCTACTATCAACTGAATATAACAATATTATTATCCATCTTCCACCTTTAAAACTTTTTTTTTCTTCTCCAAGACAAGAAGGAAACCATCTTCATCATCCTGTTCATCATCAAAACAGAAAGAAATGAATATATTTTAAAGATTGTGTATAATGAAGAGGGGAAGGGAAGCCAAGTTTTGTTCAATTTACTTAACTAATAGTTCCTCTCATTCTTTCCTCAAAAAAAAAAAGTTCAAAAGTTTTGGCTCATGACATAGGATATAGTAAAAGGTTTCTCATGCACACACCACCAACACAGTTTTGCAAGTGTTCCGTGTGCAATGTGCATTCACATGTATATAAGGAACCTATAGGACATGCCCTTATTTAATTGGTGGTTGGTTGGGCTTGTGTGCTTAGAATATAATATAGTTGAGCCAAAAGAATTTAAGTGAAACATATTTAAAATGTATGTATGCTAGTCATTACTGTATAAAAAATAAACTGTATTATTATGTTTGCAGATCTGTAATACCCACAGGAGGAGACAGAAAAACTGGGAGTAATTAGCGAGACAAAATGAAGCCTTAGGGGAATTCCCCACTGGTGTGGTGGCGGCACTACTATTACCACTCTTGGAGCTTATAACAACAAAGAAAAAAAAAAAAGTATTTATCAAAACCATCATCTAAAACGAGTATGAAGGGAGAGAGAGAAAGAGAGTAAAGAAGAACAAGAAGCCGACTGGCCTGTTTTTTGCAAGAGTAAAAAGGGAGAAAAAAGGAACAAGAAACTGATGAACATTGTAGCTGCAGAGTAATACAGCCGTACGTACTTACATTAGGGAAGAAGGGACTTATCACTCAAGAGAAGTGAAAACGAAACGTGCCCATGCTACTACCTAAAATATACACAGCGATATTATGTACGAAGGAACAGTACAACATATAAAATATTATTACAAAAAGGAGAGATGAAAAGAAGTATAAAAACGAGTCCATTGTGTATATATTTTTGCCCAGTTTTTATACTGCTTCTATGATGTTTGAATGAATGAGGAAACGAAAGGAATGAAGATCGTTTTATTTCTTTATTCTTTGTGATTTGTGAGTGAAAGAAAGAAGACTGCTGGACCTCATGCGGAGAAAGAGAGAGAGGGAGAGCTGAACAATATCTTTATTCTTAGTTTTTGACTACCACGACGTTCTTTTTTGTGGAAGAAAAGAGATGTAAAGCGACATGGCGAGAAGAGAAAGCAGGCAACAGCGTTGAAGAAGAAGAAGAAAAAAAAAGAAGAAGAGAAAAGACGAAATAAAAAGGAGCGGGGGAGAAGAGACAAGAGAGGAACACAGACATTATATTTCACATTACACATGCATAACAAAATACTTGTATGTATCAGAAGTAGTAGAAGCAGCAGCAGAGGCAGCAAAGAAAATGAAATGAATGAACCCATATTCAGTGTCTCACTCTCAAAACTATTATTATTATCATGAATATATGCATGGAATGTGTATAAATTCATTTTCACGAAGTGAGAGAGAGAAAAAGAAAAAAAGAGAGAAAACTGAAATCTTCGTCTTGTTTTTTTGCTGATGCTGCTCCTAATTCTGATATGAATAAGACAGTGATAGTGAATGATAATACAACAGAGCAACTAGGAATAATATTTTCTCTTTGCTTAAGTGCCTTCTTCTGCTTTATGCTGTTCCATCTTCTATCAGCATAGAGTGTAAAATCCATTTGTTCTCTTCTTCTACTAGTCAAGTTATAGTTGTTGTACGTAGTCGCTTTTTGTCATGCCTTTTTTTACACAGAAATGATGATGCAAGGCTATTGTAAGAAGACTAGTAGAGATGATAGTTGGTACGGATGCTAACTATACATTCTTATTATAAACTTGTTCTACTGTTTTAATGTGTACATGAAAGAAGAGGAAGGAAAAGGAAGAAAAAGGCACCAACGGGGAAAGTGAAGTGAATGAAGTGAAGCTTTCTCAAGTAATTTGTAAAGTTCTGGCAGAAGGAGAAAGAGAGAGAGGGAGAAAGTGAGTCCAGCAGATAAAAAATAATAAATGAAGAAATCATCTCCAGCGACTGCAAGTTAAACTTTTCCTGTATAAATATATATCAATTTATTAGAGGGCGAAAAAAAAGTGAGGAGGACCTTTGTTGGAGTTTTTTTTAGTGTTGGTTGAATGTCAAGTAGAAGGAGCAGATAAAGAAGCAACTGTGCGTGGTAGTAGTAAACTGCATTAAAATATAAAAATATGTATATACAAATATGCACATAAACAGAAATATGAATATACATATTACACAGCTATTTGCTCTTCTGGTGCCTGCCACAAGCACAAACTGTTAACCAAGAGGCATCCAACCAACCACCGTCACCACTGCCACACCATCCCCTATTTTTTTCTCTAATATCATCACACATCACAAACACGTACATTTGCAAACGAAGGAGAAAATACACGTTGCATAACTAACAAAATTTTAGTCGGACAAAAAGACGATGAACGGGTAAAAAGCAGAAGCGAGACAAGGCAGAGCTGAGGAAATCTTCGTTTTGAATCTGGTTTTCTTATTTTTTTTGTTAGACAGGCGTGATGTGTATAACAATGCCAGAGATATGTTTTCTTCTCTCTTGTGGCAGAGGTGGGTGACTACCGCCTAAACAGCAGCTCATCTTGTATTTATGAATGAACAATGAGCATAACAAACAACATACATAAGCAAATTTTAGATTGTACTTCAAAAAAGAAAAAAAATAAACGAACCAAAATATCCGTCATACAGTAGTGTGGTATCGCGGTGTCTTTTAGTGCTGCATAATGTATTTATGTATAATAACAAGAAAAAACCAAACAAAAAAAAAAGTTTATGAACACATAATTTTCATACTCGTATTTTCCCATTTGAGATAAATACACGATTCGTTTGTGTACGTACGTATCGTAGTTCTTTTCTTTACAACAAGCAAAGGCAAACCAACCATCTCAGCCTTCATCGTTTGTTACACTTAAAATCAGAAAAGTCCAGGTTTGCCTTAACTTTCGGACTTGTTACAGAAAATTGCTTTATGTTTGGTAGAACACACTCTCACCACATCTTTAACAAGAGAAAGTAGACTTGTAACAACAAGAAAAATAATAATAATAATAATAATAAAGTTACAACATTCACTGCATATTTTCGGCATACTTATATTTCACTATCATCATCTTTTTCCTTTACTAAATTTTCCTCATCCAAATTCACACACACGCCATGATACATGATGCCAGGAAAAGTGAGCCAAACAAAAGTTAAAGTGTGAAATCATAACAAGTTGAAGAGAAAGTAAATGGAAGAGGGAGAAGCATATAAAAAGGAGAGAAAAACATGCACGCAGACACTGACAGGCTCTTTTTTAAAGCATCAAATCAACATTTTGGATGTTTCTTCATATGCCCCAAACTCTTTCCAGTGGTGGTGGTGGTGGTGGTTGAACCTTCTTCTTTTGCTATCGCCAAAATAGTTGTTGTTACTACTTTTCAACAAACCTTGTTATTATTACTTAGTTGTGTGTGTATTACTAGGCATTTTCCGAGCCACTCACAAACATCAGCAGGAGCAGCAGAAGAGGCAAGAATGGCTAACAACAACAAAGGAAAATGCCAAGTCTGTCCAAAATTTTCAGACTCCCGATGTAGTTGGTGCAAGCTGGTATTTTATTGCTCTAAAGAGCACCAGAAACAAGATTGGCCACATCATAAAGAAACTTGTACGAAAAAGAAGTATCGGGTAAGTAGAACTTACGCAGAAAGCAAAAGGAAAGTAACGAACGCTTTATATAATCCCTATACGCAATAATAATATATAAGTGTAATGTAGTAAATTGTGAAACGGAACGACGATATGATGATATATATTCATCTGAACTTTTTTCATTCTGATTTTTTTTCCCACTTTCATCCCTCTCTGCATTTTCTTTTCCTTATTTGCAGTTTTCATGTGTACCATTACGTATTTAAATGTTTTTACATACACATATTTACGTCCAAGCAAAGAAAAAAAAGTTTATGGGAAACATTTATGTACTTCTACAGCTTTCACTTTTATCCTATCCCCTATCATCATATATCCCTATATCCCTGAGTAATGTGCAGAGTCTATAGATAGCGAAAAAAAAATTGTAATAAGGAAGTAACAAGAAGTAATAACGAGACGGCAGAAAAGACACTGAGAATTTTTTTCCCTAAGCACAGCAGAGTACATTATTAGAGATTTTTCTTCGTTTTTTATTCTTTATCCTTATGCCTCCCACTTAGAATGTTATATCATACCCTACAATAAAAAGAGGAAGTAAAAACAGGATAAAAAAAGTTAAATAAAACAGACGGAAGAAGAGGAGTTGGAAGAGAAAAAAACTAACTGCAGTAGTCTGATTCGAAAGTCCCTTTGATTCGCCCCTTTCTTCTCATCCCAATCCAATATTGTACATAAATAGAAAAACCTAATACAAATGAAATAATGGAGTGTATATAGACGGGCTGCGTTGTTAAGTTCGTGCCTCAACAGAATGACACAAACTAACCGTCATGTTGCTTCAACTAGTTTTTTTAGTGTTATCACATATCAGAAATCCCGACAAAAGTAAAAACTAAAGAGGCAAAAGATTGCAAAGGGTAATAATAATAATAGTTGTAGTAATACAACTCACATATTATTAAAAGTGTATCGCATCCTCATCACTTCAGCCACAAGTATTTTTTTCCTTTTTTTTACAAAAACTTTCTCGCATTTCTTTCTTTATGCCTGCATGGCACATCCACTTTGTATCTTTGCAGAGCAGGAGGATATCTGTCATGTAGGTATTATAGAACTGCGTACTGCCGCTGTTGCTATTATTGTTATGTGCACACTTATTATTTTGGTACGCAGAGTGCTACTTGATTTTTTTTCAAGGCATCCAGGAATTTACGCTATCGCCAAAAAAAAGTACAAAAGCACAGTATGTGATGAGAATATGAGGGGATGATGACATGTAACGATGCTTAGTTAGTTTAGGATGGTGGTGGTAGTGGTAGTATTTTAAGATGATTTTCTCTTTTATGCTTCCAACATCATCAGAAAAAATAGGCACCGTGTCACACATGTAAGTAGTACCGCACCGTGCTTCTTGTCGTGAGCTTATTTGCCATTCTTTTAAGCAGTTACTGTAATATGGTTAGTTTACTTTGATAATAACGATATCACTGTTACTTTTCAGCTACTTGCTCATACTGCTATATATATTTACTGTTGTTGGATATTTAGAGCAGCCTTGGTGTCCATACCCCCCCTGTTGGTAGTATTAGCGGGGAATGCATATCGTCTGATAAGGGTGACAAGTAAAGTACTTTTTTTGTAGTATTTTTTACAGTGTTCAAGAAAACGAAGCAGTATACAAAGCAGTTGTTGCTGTTGTTTCGAGGGGAAAAAACGCAATATTTGCGAAATGAAGTGCGCCGTACTAGTGGGTGAAGAAGACCAATTGCAGTAGTAAAAAAATACAATGTACTGCACATATGCATACCATACTGACTCTTGGGTGAGTGCTGTGCTTCTCGGAGCTTTCTCCAAAGTGAAACGGCTGGTTTCATGCCCGTCCCAATGCTCATTCATTCATACAAGTTGTATAGCTACATATTATTTATCTGTCTGCATAGCTTACTGTAAGGAAGAAAGTAGGAACAAAGTAAGAGGCGTGGATGGGGATAAAAAAAGGAAAAAAAAAAATATGTGAAAATGTGATGGGAAGAGAGTGTAAAAAAAGAGTGAGAATTTTTATGATAATGTTTCTATCGATTATTCATATTTCCATCGAATATCTAGGCATCTTCTTGTGCATTTCCGAAAAGTGTCAGTACGTATTTTCACAACTTTATATAATCTGCTCTTCAACTTTCAAACCAGTCTAGAAGAGTAGTAGCAAGTTGTATATTATGTACATGCCGTTTTTCTAGTGATGATGGCGTTACAAAATGTGCACATTCTTTTCGCAGTGGAAATGCCGCAGCAGCCACAAAATTTTGAGAACTTGTACATACGTGCCTATTACGCATATTCCCTAGCATAATATTATTATTATTATTATTTTGCACATGTGTGTGTATCTATTAATAAGTACCTATGCATGTATGTTTGTGGAAGACACATTACCACCACAGAGTTGAGTCTACTACTATCATATCATCCCAGAGCGCATCAACCAATGTGATTCCCGTGTGCACAATGTAGATATAAGATATTTGAGAAGGAAGAGATGTGTGAATGTGAATACATTATCATCGTCAAAAAAAAATTTCTATTCATACGCCCAAACATCCGCATGGGTTTATAATATATATGCTACAATTTCGCCAAAGTGAAAATGATCTGGCATATACTAAAAGTACAAGTATATGATATATGCATCATGATCATCATCACCGCGGTACCTCTATTACTTTCATCTACCACCACAATCTATTTGAAAGTTTCAGTTTAGACACATATCATCAATGAACATCATCATCACATCACACACACAAAGCTTCCTCCATCCTCCTCATCATGATCATCGTCATCATCAGGAAGGAGTATAATATTCGCTGGGCAAATCGTTTAGCCTTCTCTCAATTTGACTTTGCACTTTTCCATGAACGTTCCACTGAGTGGGGAAATGCAAGATGATGATGCTGCTGTTACATTGTTAAAGAAAGAATCTTCTTCGAGAAACGGATGAAATGTTGCCGTTTTCTCCATTTATTTTATGTGATATAAAATCAGATTTTTATACGCGCTGGAAAGCAGTGCCTAGTATAGAGGATACGGATTTTTTTTTGTGGTGAAAGGCACGGAAGAGGAGTTTTTGAGAGAAAAAAAGAGAATATTTGTAGTCTGGAAATGTTGGACTTTCACTATCAACATCACCACAGGAAAGCGAAATGTAGCTAGGATTTGTGTGTAAAAAAGAAAAAAAAAGACGTCAGTAAGTAGCTGGTTGATAGTAGTAAGTATGCTGATGCCAGAACCGCCACATAAAGTAATGTATATTTAAAACACTAAAAAGGGGAAAAGTAAACGGTGTTAACAGGGAAAAGTAAGTAGTAGGCGGTAATAAGAAGAGAGAAAGAGAAAGTATAAAAAGGCGCAGGGGCTAGTAGTAAAGGGCATACATGTAGCACCATCGCCACACACAAAAAAATCAAAGGCCAGTGAAGCCAAATAGAAGCCACTGACCCTAAAAACATTGCTTCTTTTTTTACCAGACCTTTCAGTCACTAACACGGTTAAAAAGATTTCTCACAACTTGCATTTTTTTTTGTTTTTCTCCCGCTTCTAAATGCATTCTCAGCCAGAGAGTAATAATATATTTTATTTGGAAGAAAATAGGATTTTTTTCTTCATTCATTCCATTTTGATTTTGGTGCAGATGGAAGAGAACGAGAAGCTAGGACGACATTTGGTAGCAACAGAAGACATCAAACCAGATCACATTCTTTTCAAAGATAAACCTCTTGTTCTGTCGTATAAAGTGGACACTTTGGA
Source organism: Lepidocyrtoides sp. E14 (assembly GCA_027743805.1). Lineage (NCBI taxonomy): Eukaryota > Metazoa > Arthropoda > Collembola > Entomobryomorpha > Entomobryidae > Lepidocyrtoides > Lepidocyrtoides sp. E14. The sequence continues at coordinate 19,579 of JAHZMZ010001771.1, forward strand.
ATACACTCTAGCTGGAAATAAGATATGTGTCGGATGTTACAAGGAAATTCCCTTAGAGAAGAAGTACAGGCGGAGGAGAAAAGAGGTTCAAATAAAACGAAACGCATTAGAGAAAATAGTGATGGGTTGTGGAAAACAAGGAAGATGTGTGCAATCCGAGAATAATGAGAAGGACAACGATGATGATGACAGAGAGAAAGAAAACGATAATGATGAAAATTCCTTTGGTTCGCCCAGCGTCAGCAACAACAATCAGGGCCTGAAAAGAACGTTTGCTTAAGCTGTCGCCTACCTATTTGCTCCACAGCATGCTCATCCCACTATTTCCATAAACAGCTAGAGTGCAGGCTTCTCCGCGAAGCTGCCGTTTTTCGTGATCAACAACAACTGCAGCAAATTCCAGCGGGCTCGCCTTCCACGACATTTGCAACGACTACAACAGCCGAATTTACACTATCATCAGAAAAAGCTGGTTCTGGAGAACAAGGGAAAATAAAAGGAAAGAAAACTTTCTCCCCTGCAGCAACAGCAGTAGTAGCAATGGCGTCATCATCATCGCCTTCTGCTGTTATTTCTCCTTGTGAAAACAACAGCAGCAGTAATCAAGAAGACTCCATGTCCCTTGGCACCACTTGTAACAACACGGGCTCTGTTGTTCCTACTCCTGGCAATAGGAATATTATTGCTGGCATCAGCGATGGGATTAGAGAGACTATATTGCGTAATCTTCTTTACTTCCGCTGCCTTCTCCTGAAGCATGTAAATGAGGGTCATTGGAATGAGCTCATGTCTCTCCAGTCAAATGAAGAGGCAAGAAAGAACGATGTCACAAGCTTAGAGAAATCTTCCCGTATCTTCACATTAATCAAAAAGACCTTGGCTGAGATTAATCATCCGACTATGAACCACGTTCTTAAGCCAGATGTACATAAACTTGTTGGTATCATAGAAATCAACGCTTTGCACGTTAGCATTTCGCAGAATGTAGAATGTACTGGAATATTTCCCACCTTTTCGCTCATGGAACATAGTTGCATCCCCTCGGTCAAGTATTATCTTGTTCCATATTATTCTTCGTCTCCATCATCCTCCTCATCATCAACCAAAGGAGTTGTAGCTGCAAAAGAAAATGGTCACAAGAAAAGTGGGGCTAAATCATCAACCTATCTCTTCGAGCTGTACTGTCGTTCAGCCGTAAAGCTCAAAAGCGGGGATCATCTTTCTGTAGCGTACACTAATGCCATGTGGAACACGGAAAAAAGACGAGAATTTTTATACAAAGAGAAACATTTTTGGTGTGATTGCCGTAGATGTAATTCTGCAGATGAGCTGACCTCGAACTTTTCAACCCTTCTTTGCCCTTATCAGGTATTTTTCCGTAAAACTATAGTATTTACATGCAGCAATGAATGAACCTACTATATACTTTTATAATCGGTGGTACTAAAAACATGCCAGTAAAATTTATATGAATTGTGATCTTAATTACAGGAATGCAAAGCTCCATCTGTGCCCGTGCCTATAGTGAAAGCTGAGGTGGTAGGAGTAGCGGGGAAAGGAGGTGGTAGTAGTGGCATCAAAAGTAATACTAATAATAGTAATAGCAGCGGCATTTCTCATGATATTCAATGGAAATGTACATCTGCCAAGTGTGGCAAAACATGTGCTGGCTGGCAAGTAAAAAAAGTTGACTCGAAGCTTTGCGAAATGGTTGGGAAAACTAAAGCTTCAATTCTCAGCTACCAAGAGTGTCTCGCCAAAATGGAAGAACTTGTTCATCCTGACTATTATTTATGCTGTATTGTCATACACTCACTTATTCAAATGTACGGACATGACACTGCCTCAGTCCATGACAAAAAGCTTCTTGAGGAGAAAATTGCTCTTTGCAACAAGTTGCTTGGCGTGATAAAGAAGTTGGATCCCGGGCTTGCCATACTCAACATTTATGCATCTGTCGTCTTTTACGAAATGCACTCTGCCATTCTCGCTATGGCTGGAGCGGAAATGGATGATGATTATCACATTCTAAGGAATAACCCGGAGACAGTTAATTTAGCTAAAGTGTATCTCCAGCGTTGCATTGACTGCTTCAAGTATGAGTTTTTTGAACTGCCAGAAAACAAACTAAGAATGCTTGCAATAAAAAAGATGGAATATTTGAACCTTGTTATGAATAAGAGATAGAACTGAATTTTTTTTTACAATTTCCATCATAATTAGTATTTTCTGGTCCACAGTAAATTGAGATAAAACTTGGCTGAAAGATGGCTTTTATCAAATATGCATGATTATTGGCTAGTTTTGTCGTGTATGCATATTCGTGTACATTTTGATGGCACCTTTGTTGTAAATAAAGGAAAAAATAAACGCTTACTTTATTATAATAGTAGACAAATTGAAAATTTTTATTAAATGCTCCAACAACTTTTTGCATATCATCAGCATATCGGCTTAACTTTAAGGTAACTTTAAAAACGTCCGTTGAATTGGGTTAAAGAAGTCAGAAAGGATTTTAAAATACATAACAAACTAATGATAGAATGGGAAGACGTATAAATAGGCATAATATGTGATCAAAGATGAAACATTCAAATAACATCCAGTTGTAGGTTAAAAATTAACTGAGACATAAATTCAACATTTTTAAGCAATGAAATAAATTAAGCAAAGCGAACGTAAGCGCATACCGCTATTCACGACTGGTTCAATGAGGTCCAGCTAAAACTAATCCATTATGCATCCAAAAATTCCCAATCCAATTCCGGGTTCTCGTGTAGAATGGAACTTATTCGGCCAAGGGAGCTATTAAGCGACTTTAGAGTGTCTTCGGTCCTGAAACAACCAAATGACAAAATAATAAATTTTCATCTCATCATACAATTTCTGAATTTTTTAAAACTGACGAATAATCTAATTTAGTAGTACTGTGATTTTATCATCATTGATTGTTCCATGAGCTTGGCAACTTTCAGGGGGCTGTTATAACTTTTCGCCATAACGGGTAGTTTTAATTGTTGGCTAGTCAGTTCTGATGCTGCAGATGCCGATCTACTCATTAATTTTGAACAGTTTCCCCTTGGATTCCCTCCAGATACAGAATTCGGATTTGCAGCACCCACAGGATTCAATTGCCGCTTGGATGCTGTTGCTACTTGGGTTTTACCACAAACTGATCCATTAGACTGTTGTGACAGTCCAAGAAGTTTAGAATGCACTTGACATCTATGGTCCATGACTTCGGAAGTAAGTGCATTAAGCTTTTCAACGACCGAGCTAAGATGATCCACAAGTTTTTGATCATTCTTGACTTTTTCTAACTGGGCCCTATAAATTCGACACTTTTTATTACAGCCGTAGACTCCGAAAACATCCACTCCAATAAAATATGTAACAAAAGATTACGTTAAATTATGTGCAATTGCTTCTGCCGTGTGGTCCCGTTGAACAACAAATTGGCACACATTAGTGACCAGAGCTTCGCTGTAAGCGCCACTAATGCTTCCATCGGATGAACGTCCTTCTTCGTACGTCCGTAAAAGTGAGTAATAACTGAAATCAATTAAAAGCTTACAATTTCCAAAGTGCCGTAAAAACGTAATGAATATATCACAAGAGCTACAAAAGGCAACTCATGCAGTATGCATGTTTTAAGCTAACATTTCCTCCAACTTTGACTCGGAAATTGGTTTCAGGACAACGTTTTCACACCAGTCATCTAAACAACCACGGTAAAATGTTCTTAAAGCCTCCATTTCAGATTTCCAATACGTGATATCAACAGTGGGCGAAGCGTGTTGGGGTTTATCAACTTTACTCTCCATGTCTTCTAAGCGTTCCTCCAGCTCTAATATTTTTTCAAGGCAAGCTCCGGCTTTATCGATACTACTTTGCAGATTCCTCAATCCCATCACATATTTCGAATTAATCCAAGCTCTACAGTTGTTTGTAATAATTTTTGAGACACAAAATATTTTAGACTGCATATAATATGACCGAGTGATTGTTATTATTAAAAAATTTCATACGACTTACTTTAGTGCATTACTGGCCTTTTTCAGAGTTTCTACTTTCTCCAACTCTGCTTGAACAAAATAAACAGCACATGACCAAATAAGTCGTAATTTTAACGGATCCTTGATACTCTGCCATGACGTGAGAAATGTATTCACGCTTTTTGGCATCTTCAATCTTTGACGTAATAGTTCAGGAGAGCGGGGTATTAAGAATAAATCAGTAAGCTGAAAAACACATCAACAAAACATTAATCAAATACACATGCTTAAAAGAAAACTAGCAGTACCAGCCAACTTGAAGAATAATACCTCAAGAAATTTTGCAGCTAAATCATCCGTCTTCACATCCAAACCGTCATTCGTAAGTATTAACTGATTTTCGACTAACAATCCAACGTCTCGTGTTATAAACTGCTGAATATCCAACATTTTTGTAGACTTTCCGATGGCAAATCCCAGACGTTTGGATGTTGTTCGGATGTGCAAAGTTTTTGTACTTAAAATATTGGATAGCATCTGCAAGCCAACAACAGACACCGACGGAGAAGGTGACCTACCCTCACTGTCTTCTGGGGCCGATAACTTTTTACCCCTTCGACTAGGGTCTAATTGCAGCATTGTGCGAAGCCAGGTCTCCATGCATTGCTTAAATAAGCTGTTAAAACATGCGCAAAGAACGTCAGTAATGGTATAGCTTTTCGCAATGCTGGGAAAATTTACTTATATTCGCAGACAAACTTACTCTGTACAATGAGTGTAAAAAGGGATTGACTTTGAAAATTCAATTTCTCTGTCGTCCCGTCTGTAAATACATATTGCATCTTTAGGTTTTTCTTCAACAAGTGGTAACCTATAAACGAGGATTGTTATTAAACTCTGAAATCACATAATTATGTGTTTGAATGATACAGACAAGCATATAAAGGTAATAATACCATTGGGAAGGAGACTCTCCATGTAGAAATGGGCGCGTTCCCGTCATTATTTCAAAAGCGATAAGAGCAAAGCTCCAGTAGTCGACAGACTTGTCATACCTGCAATTATGCAGATTAAAAAATAATGGTTCTTCAAATTTAAAGCTACGAATATAAAAATGTATTTGTGATAAAATGTCATTACATTTTTCCAAGATAAATCTCCGGTGCGAGATATTGCAGAGTCCCAACAACTGTGGAACATAAATTGGAGCTATTCGACAGATCCTTGGCAAAGCCTAAATCACTTAGCTTGTATATGACCTAAGATATAATACCAAACGACCAAACCAATTAAGGGGAATTCGAGAGTTTAAAAAATTCTTTTATAAAACGAAAAAGATGTAATGACGGACTCACATTGTTTCCTGAATCGTAATAGACCAGAATATTTTCTGGTTTGAGATCTCGATGAATAATACTCTTTTCGTGAAGATATGCTACAGCTTTGGAAACATGTTCTAGTATGGTACGCACTTCCTTCTCACGCAAACCGCAAATATTTTCAGGTCGTTTCAATAGCCTCCTTAAGTCGCCTCCAGAACAATATTCCATACACAGGAGTGGTAACGGTTGTGAAGATGATGATCCATCTGCAAGACTAATGATTGCATCTTTCTCCAAAAAATCGGACGGAACTGGAAGTGTAGAGCTGTGAAAAAAATATTTCGTATTCTAAATTATTTCTATCATTTATGACTGAGATAACATTAGCAGTACAATAATCCATTTACTCACACTACAAACTTGCAGTCAATATTGTTGTACATAATATCAACTTCCTTTTGCCATCGCCTTTGCATTTCTGTACAGAGTTTTTCGTTTACTGCTGAGCGTATTTCGAAACGTTTGATGGCTAAAAATACAATTCAATTACAAATCAAATTTGGTAAACAAGAAAAATAACCTATGTGCATTAGGAAACGGTCATATCAAATCGAGAAATTTTTTCGCGACATCTTTACCAGTAAGGTTTCCAGTCTTTAAATTCTTCCAAAGGCCAACGGAGCCGAAACTCCCACGTCCGAGCAATTTCTGACATCTCCACTCCCCAATTAAACGACCTTGTTCCATTACGATGCACAAATGCAGGATTTGAAACCTACTAGAACAACTACATTGAACAATAACAATGTTGGTTTGGTTAATGCTAATGAAGATATACTACTTTTACACATTACACATATCGTTAAAATTGGAATTATTTAAATTTGAAACACTTACCTTCCTCTCTGACTCTACTCTTGTAACGGAACTGGAACGGAAAGTGATTTCTAATTCAACTTCTCAGTCAACAAATAACTACATGTTGCAGTATATATAGTGTATGTATAGCAGTGCTTGAAAACCTTTTTATAGGTAAATAGCATAAAAGAACACTAGAATAGAACGATTACGTACTACAGACTAACACAAACAATAACAAACTGTACAATTGCCAAAATACCTTCATGCTCCGATTTTTAGTTAGTTTACAATTAAAAATAGCACTGGTAACATCAAGTAGTTCTCACTTTTACACATAAACCCGATAAGGCCATCCGGTAATTAATAGGGAAATCTGATTTCTGCTGAGTCTCTATACAACGTGTGAAAACAAAAAAAACCAATTTCAAGTGCTGAGAAATATGGTTTGTTATGGTTAGCTGTTCTTTTTAAGTGTTCTCTCTCACACACACACATAAATGCTCAGCTCAGCACCATACCAGCAGCCCTCAGGCAGCACAATTCTGTCTAACACAGATAAATAAAATCACAAATTGGGGCATTATGATCATAGCTTACTCACACCACACACACACACTACACAACGCTAATTTCTTCTGATATTCTTATCTACTTTTTGATTTTTCTACTTGTTCGTTTGTATGTCTGTTGCTAAAAAAGTAAATTGGTAGTTTAAATTCAATGTTATTAAAGCTCTTGCTTATTGAGTCTTATCAACTTCTATATAGCTTGTTTCCGTGATGTAACAACGAGCATTACATGGCAAACCNTATTGAGTCTTATCAACTTCTATATAGCTTGTTTCCGTGATGTAACAACGAGCATTACATGGCAAACCAGCGCAGACATTCACTATCCACCATCATACTTAAGTGAATATTGACGATAGGAGTATTTTCAACACGCTGCTTAGTTCCAGACTTGCAATTTTGTTTATTTATAATATTATAATCAAAGGAACTGTGCACAAGCTAATCTTTGCTAGTTTTCTACACGTATTTACCAATTTCTAACAAAAATATACAAAACTTATCCAAACAAGTGAGCTATGTATTTATTGTGAGTTTAGGTGTTTGCTGTATGTGTGACAGGAAACAGTGGATAGAGCAGCATACATGATATCGGTCATCATAGTAGTTTTTTCTTGGGTCTGACCTATTTACCACGATAATGTTCGTTTACTCACACACGCGTTTTTAGTAGCAGCAAAGTAGCTCTGATTGACTGTGGAGAACGTAAGGTAACAGATTCTCATAAAAATTACATTAGCAGCAGTGCCACCACCTCCGCTGGCATAATCTGGCTGGTGTAAAATATAAAAATATAAGTGTAAAATGTGAGCGAAGATTCTTCACTCATTTAAACATTTCACTCAAAAAATGAGATGAGCTGAAAGAGTGTGTCTGTCTGGTAGTAATGCATGCATGGTTTGTAAAATTTGTATTGCAACTGCAAGCTGCTGCTGATTGATCATCTGATCCTTTGTCTGCTTTGCTTCATTTCATGACTTGCCTAGGCCTAGAACTAGAACGATGTGTTGCATTGTGCCCATGCCCATTGCACAGGCATGCTGAAAATTGAATCATGAGAATTATGATGACCAAGACCAAGACCATTCATTACGATCAATCTACAGACTGATTGCCTGTTACTTTTACCTTGCATTCTATGCATTCAATCTAACAAAATCGTTCAAGTTTTATCTCTAAATGAAAGTTAAACAAATTGTCACAACCAACATGAATAACATAATATATAAGTTATGTTATGACTTATGATGACTAATAAGAGTGCATCCATCCACGTTATTATGGCATGAACATTTTGAACACGACGGTGCATTACCGTTAACGTTAATATATATGGGATGAAATATGGATATTAATTTTTACAGTATGAATGAGAGCATTTAAAAAGCTTTTTGTCTCGAACTTCTGATGAATTTTTTCCAGTCGATAATGATCAATGATTGTATCGATAAGCCCAGAAAAATACGATGAATGGAACCCCCGAACATCATTCATGACAAAAATACTAAACTAGGCAATCATTGTGTCAAGAAAAAGTCCTGACTTGCGTTGTGCAACGAAGAATATTTAAAGATTTATGATTTTTTTAATCATAATAGAAAAACTTAAAGTTTGTGTAAGAATATCATGAAATTTTATGCTTGAACTTTGCACTGCAAACATCATTTGGCAATTGGCAATATGTGATCATTCATTACTTTTCAGGCTGCATGTCTTAATAAACTTGATATTATATTTGTGATAGGTAAATAATGTATGCATGCAATTTAAAAAACGGTAAAGTTAGGATAAAAACGCAAGATCAAAGCCCTTCGTATCATGCCGCGTTCTCACTTTCATATTATGAAAGTTACATACCTAAATAATTTTTTAAAACTTCCGTTCCCATTGTACTCTTATCTATTTAGCACACATTCTTTCTCTTTGACTGCACTTTTTGTATCTTGTCAAGAATGTCTTGCTGCTTCGAACGTGCTTGCGCTGCTTCACTTCATCGAAAACATTCAAGCTTCATTGTAGTAATTTGTCCTCACCACCAATTGAAAAAGTTACACTTAACATTAGGTATACATAAGTGACTAACTTGAGTAAAATAGTGATTACTATGTGCAGTTTCGTTTTTAAATCCCACAGACTTGATCGATTCATCTAGCTTGAAATTTCAACTTTGAATTTATAAGACTTTTGCTCTAAATGGGAACTACTTTGTTCCTCGGTATTGTTTTATTCTTCATCCTTGTAGACACGTATATGTTTTTATTCATACTTCTCCGACATTTCATTCTGTGATTGTGCGAAAATACACCATGGAATGTGAAGAGAGCTATAATCGAACGTTGGTGATAACACAAGTGAACAACAAAGAAAAGTTTTTTTTTACTGGGGAGTTTGGAAATTGCTTTTATTTTGATTTCATTATCAACATCACTAGCAAAATATTTTGACATCTATATGTATTCTACTTATTGTTACATTATTGATTGATATTGTGTTCGGTTCGCTTGATTATTAATATAATTAATTAATGTCCATTTTTACTGGTTACAAGTAACTATCATTTTTACTGACACTAACATTATATAATGTTTTAAATTTGATCCAGATTCCGGCCTGCGTTTACACAGTCTATTCATTCTAATACCATTTTTTGTTCTTTTTGACATCATCATAGCGTCTATATTCTTTGGATTTTGAAGGTTGTTATTATTATCGCTACATTTTAATACTACTGTATCATGTGTCCATATATGTATTATATATTGTGTATCTTTATCATTTTTTGCAGCACCAGTAAATATTACGACGACTATTATTACTACTACTTTGGTTGACATAGTTCAAGTCTCAATCCATAATAATAATATTTTTGTTGTAGTTCGTTTTAACAAAATACCCCAAGTCAGTATAGAGGTGTGTTTGTGTTAGTGTTTGTTTGATTAAAGTTCATCTCATTCATTTTTATGCATTTTTGCACCATCTTAATACATAACATTTATTAGATAGTGCATAGGTAGTCTTACATTTACATCTGTGATGATCACAGTATAATTGACTGACTTTTTAAATGATTGCCTACGAATTATATAGAGAAAGTGATTTCTATATTTAGTCTATTTACCTTTCAATTTTTATTTAAATTGTTTTGGACCTCTCTAGGTCAGCGTTTCACATTGCATTTAAGAAGTTAAGGTTCATGAGCACCTTCTTACAGAATATATGGTAAAGTAATGGATAATTATGTACATATACACCTAATACCTACTTTAATAAGTTACACAAAATGAGAACAAAAATGATACATTGTATACGTTTAGAATGTGCTTTCTTAATGTGTAAAAATACCGTAAAATATACTACGAATTATTCCATAATTTTGCCAACAAGCAGCATTTTTGATTGATTGGTTGAATAAATATTTGACTGTTCATATGTAGCACTATATCCTTTTGTGTGTACGTGATTAACATGATAATTCACAAGTTTCATAAGAAGCATCATCATCTCATTGTAAATTTTTGTACGTATACATTAGTGTACAAATAATCATTGTACATTTTTATCCAATGAATTGGAAGAAAAAAGTTGTAAAACTCGAATAGAACTCTTTGTGGGGGAAACAATGTATATCATAATAATAATTTGTTGTTGAGATATTGAAAGTAAAAATTGACAAATTAGAGAATTTTTTAATAATAATACTTAATAAATATATAAATAATTTTGTCACGTGTGTATAATTCTCGGCTTTGACTAGAAACTGCTGACACCAACCGCTTTGCGGAACCACTCAAAAGTTACCTACAATTTTTTACGTTTGAAATTAATAAAAATATTGTCACTTACTTTGTTAAAAAAAAGGTAATGAAATTTATTTACGACAACGTACCCAAAATGTTAACGACCAGGGACCCAATCTCATCCAAATTGGTAGGAAGCCTTTGTACAGGGCAAAGACTCCTTCGTTAGCGACCTGTCGCACAATATTTACAATAATTTATAATACAAACTTTCAAAACTGTAGGTTAACAAAATATTCCACGTTTACTTACTGTTTTGCGAAGACAATCTATTGAGTTTTTGTAGTAGAGACCTTTTCCATCCTTTGTCGGTTGATTCATTATTCTCGTCTTTATCACGTCTGCTGGCGTGCCCATCACTGTCGCTGTAAAACCTGCCATTAAGCTGGAAAAATAAAATTGTTGCGTCAGATTTCAACTTGACAGTAAAATTTTAAAGGTAAGTAACTGTTTAGAGTTGCACTACCTCGAAAGTATATGGAGGCCAGTACCGTCTTGCATACTGGTGTTTTGGACGAGAAATCTTTTAGCAGAGTCGTATGTTGTAAGGTCACCTAAATTAACGGCTGCTCCACGAACCACGTTAGGACCGCTGCCTCGCCAAAGACCCCTTATTCCAGCTTCCTTGTAAAATTTGTAGAGTGTTGAGAAGACTCCTTTCACTCTGGGAGGCTTTCCTTCTAAACGCCGGCGACCTTCCATTTGAAGTTGTACTTTCACTAAATCCATCGGATTCGCGGTGAATTGAGCGACACCGCCCACTATTAATCCGGTTAATGCTGCCTTGTGCAGAAAAAGGGAAATTAAGTGAGTTTCGCTTATGCTCAATGTTATAGTAATTTGAGGTAATAACGGTATGTTCAAAACAGATGCCAATGCTTTGATACCTTGTATATTGGGTAAGTCCCGTCAGGCTCTTTGCCAAAAATATCATCCCTCAGTTTTTCATATAAAGCCATTCGGATACCGGAATAAATGAGATGACGGTACAGCTAAAAAAATCATAAAAATTCCTATAAGTAAAATTTATTTCTCATACTTTTAAAAATTTGCTGTTTTAAAAAATCACCGCGGGTGAAAGTCCTTGAAACATGCCAAAAATTCCCTCATTGCGAATTATCCCAATCGCTGTTTTCAGCATTCGACTTTCCTGACCCTTGGATGCGACCTGCATACGCGTCTTTGTCACATCCAGTGGATAGGTCACTGAAATTCAAGAGAAAGTCTGTTTTCAGTGCAATTCTACAGGCACCGCGGTATCGCGACATTGTGCTCAACTCATGAAGACATGCAAAAGGTATATAATTACCTGTTTCTGCACATGCTGCAGCCGCAAATGCGACACAATACTTGAGGGCAAAATTGCTGGACATTGAGGGTTCTTCCTCAAGTTTTTTATCGTGCACCAATAAAATGACCATTTTGGATATATTCATCACAGACTTACTACCATAATAATAGAGCAATTAACTTGTTGTAGTAGAAGCTCGTGTATTCTGGGAAACCGTTGCGTGTTTTGACTAGCCAAGTTTTAGTCCTGAAGTTTGTGTGGACATTTGTTGAGCGTGTATATTGCGTATGATAATAAATGTGTGAACAAAAGTTATGTTTCAAGGGCTCAATTAACCTTCTTAAACTTCTACAAAATCATTGTTTTATAAACGAAATTTCAGAGATCTACGATCGGAAGTAAAGATGGTTTTGCTGTCCAGCATCATCAACCATACAAAGGCACACGGCAAATCTCTCGCAACTAACTTTTGCGTTTGCAGAATAAGTACCCTTTTGAATATCAAGTAATGATTATTTAGTAGCAGTAACAAATACCGTAAAGGCAGGCAAGACAAGGGTGATAATAATTCACAAAAAATTAATTCAAATAATAATTCTCGCAACTCATTATTAGTATTAGTAGAAGAAACAGTAATATCTTTTCGTGCTTCGGCCACCACTGGATCGGCTCGCATAATGGCACAGTTTCTCTTCTCTATTAATTTCTTTTAATACGGCAGAATCCTTCCTTCTATTTAGAAACTGTAGAAGGAAAGCCACCAAATAGGAGATCTATGGATCAAAGAGAATAATATTGAGGATGACAAAGTTCAATATCTGAACCAGTTGGACTGGACTTGGGTTTTTGGTCTAACATGTAATGTGCTGTTACTTGATTAGAGAGCAACTAAAATAAAACATTTGTGGTAATCTTGTACACAGTTAAACCAAACCAAGCACCACAAAATCACTTTAACTATAAGAGCTGGTTAGTTGGATTGGAACGTGCCGCAATCGTGACGTGACTATGACTTAGCAGCCAAACTGGAAAAAGTAATCACCATGTAGCAAGTAGGAAATGTGTAGGTAAGAAGATATCATAATATTTAGCATTAAATAATTCAGAGAGTGAAGTGTATGGTATTTCAGTCTAGACTAAATAAACCTTACTAGACCAGATTAAGCTAAGTGAAAAGCTGTTATCAAGCGAGAATCAAGATAAATTTGAGTCAATGATATTTTTAGTTTTGTGTTGGATGGCTAATGGCTTGGGTGCAAAGTGTATACATTATTTTCAATACTATTCCCAATAGCAGTTGCCTAATTATTGTTACTGCGCTACTTTTAATAGGGAAAACACCAGTTTCTAGGAATATTTAATAAACTTTTGTTTTCTCTAGAAGATTATTGCACACCTATGTATATGACTGACAAGTGGTTACTGCTGAACTGCCACATTTAGGCCAGCAAACCCTTTTCCAAGTTGAACAATACATGTGGTCAGGTCATGTGAAGTACTGCATATTATCAACAAGAAGACACAGCTACAAATTTATCTTAATACTCTGTAAACAATAAAAGATGAACGAATACTAAAACGATATTACAGATTTTTATTAGAATTTTTTACTATCTGACGATGATAGTAGAGAAGTGTGATGGAGCTCCATTCCATTGAGAGCTCCAAGGCTATCTTGGCTAAGGCATGTGAGACTCAGACGAAATCGGCAGTGGCGGTGGTAATGTCCTTTTTTTACTCATTCACTTCTTCTTCTGTTCAGTCTATAGTGATTTGCCATCATAAGAGATTAGAAACATGTATGCCTATGCCTTATTATTATGAAGATAATGCATACATATTACAGAAAGATTGGAAGAGTACATTGGCATTGCTAGTAAAGAAGACTGGTTGATTCTACGTGATAGTTCTTTATTATTAACAAACTTTACTACTGTTTATAGCAGCATGTAGCATGTTACGCATCACACGCGACGAGGAAGGAGCAACAACAACAAATAGCAGCAACAAAAAATTATTTCAGTTTTTTCATGCATAGGGCTCTTCAACAAAGTCAGAATTGAAGAAGCAATATCAGCTAAGCTGATGAAGCAAACACGAGGAAAACAGCATGCTCATGGTTTTTCCTTCGTGCCAAAGTAGCATCATCATAATATTAACTTTCCTAAATATGCATGCAGTACGTAAATCAAATGGGTGATGGTTTCAGGCTCATAATAACCAAAGTCATATTTTTTATTACTTTGGAATGCGCATTTGCCACAAGTGCAGTTAATTTACTGGATGGGTTTTCTTCATTTTGTCTGTGCAACTGTGCAGTAAATTATATTATGCAGCTTGATGATAATTCATAGTGGGATTGCAAGTGGTTAATGGTAAATGTTTATGCAATAATAACACAGGAAGCAAATGTGTAAAAATCAAGGCCATTCCATGTAGGTATTGCTTATTAAAAGAACCATCGTATAACCTTAGCGTTACGTAAAACAGCATTGTGCATGACTATATAATAATGAACTACAAATTGATGAGGTTAGATTAGATATGCCAGAATTAACTTGCGGAATCTGCATTTGATAATACTAATACGTATTTATGTATGTTATTTTTGTATAGAAGCAATATAGTGGTTTGAAATGCGAGACAACAAAATGCTTGCAATCTATATGACGCTCAGCGTCCAAAGTTCACTTCTTCCTTCCTGGATCATCATCATGACCGTTGCAGCAAATCTGTATATAGGTACTCATCATGATGATAAACTTCAGTTGCAACTTTGCATGCTTTGAACGAACAGATTTTGACTTTTGAATTTACGTGCTGTGTTTTATCAGATCACACATTTCTTAGCGTTGCTCCACGCATTTTTCGAACAATTTAAAACGCTTAATACGCATACAGTTAGACAATAGTAGCAAAATTCGAAAAAGAAAAAAAGAACGGCTTGCATTTTAATAAAATATCTTTTAATGTGCATATTTATGATCAATCTAATATGTAACGATCAGTATTAATTTATATATATGTATCTGTTTCTCTGATTACGTGAGCCTACTATATTTCTCTGATCGTGAAAGTAATTTTTGGATATACGGATAATTTATTAGGTACTTCTGTATGCATCTTCTCGCCATTGCCAAAGCCTTTTGCTCTGCTAGCTAGTATCTTGCAATTTCCCTGTAAAACCATTGCATTGTGTTTTACTCATTAGTTTCACATTTTCTCATTTTAAAAGTCTGCAGTTGTTTCACTGCTTCGTTAAATGAAATATAATATGTACATTACTAATTGCACATAAATGCCAACTACTTTGATAATGATATGAACTTTGAATGAACTGCAATGATGATGATGATGGTGATAACTAGGACTGTCTAATGCAAATTCAGGTGGCCAACTCTGAGAATTTTGATTCAGCGAAACAGCTACAGTAACAGTAGCATATGTCTTCTCGGAATATATAATATGTGCTTCATATGTGCAATATTATGCAACTGAACATTACGTCAAAGAACTCATT
>JAHZMZ010001772.1:0-28663 GCA_027743805.1 Lepidocyrtoides sp. E14
TCTTGATTATTTTGGCTCTACTGACGATAAATAGAGTCTGCTCTGCTCTCATTTGTTTTGATGTATCGTGTTGCCCCACTTTAAATACTGCAGTGAATTATCTTTGCTCAGCAGCAGTATTCAGTATACATAGTTTTATTCAAAGCGTAATAGATGTCGCTTAAGCGTGCAAAATTACTCTTTGTTGGACCATGTTTCCACTTTTTTTCAACAACTTGAAATGTCCACCCACATTCAACATTTCTTCCGAGTGACAATTTTTATTTCGCTATTTCGCTCGTAACTGTAAGCCCTTTTTCACCTAATTTAGTAGCAAAATGTCTTAAATCATTCATTATCCTATATAAGTACAATTGAAGAAAAGTAAGTACTAAGTACGTGAAGTGGGTGGTTTTTACATTATGAGATTCTATGACTTCGTTCGAGACTTACAAAAATACTTCAGACTTCGTCAAGTCGTCAACCAGTCATTAAAATCTTATTAAAATAAATGTCGTTACTTTGTCACCTAATATCAATCTATATCACTGGAATGTGATTGTACATTAGTATTTCTTCTCGAACATGCGTAGTAATGTCCGTTGTAAACTGTTTTATGATCACAGCACAGGTTTACCGCTACACTTTTAGTCGTTATCCTCAGGTTATGCAAAAACAGGAAATGCGCATTATTGCAACGAATTACGTATATAGGTAATATTAACACGACATGAGCTCATCTGTCGGCGCTAGAAATAATTGACGAAAGAAATTTAGAAAGAAACAGGGGTAGGTAAGTATGGATTACCAATCGAAATATCAAGTATCCAAATGATTATGATTTTAATCAGTTATTCATCTGTGAATACATGTGATTGCTTTATTTGCTTTTTGCTAAGAATGAATTTCGCAAGAAAAAAGCAGTTAGTTGCATGTAACTTGAAAGATATTGTTTTTTGGCACATTGTACATGTCTCATGTACATGATGTATCAAATGTATTAGAATTGAAAAGTTGTTTGAAATTTACTTTGGTTAACCAAAACCGAAATATTCACAAACAAATAAATTTATAAGTCACTCTCAACGTTCGACCTTCGAACTGACCGTCTTCGCCGTAAGCGACGTTGACATACCTAATCATTTTAGTAAGTACTTTTACAAAATTTTGTCTGGAATTTTGGCGAAAGAGAAATTGATTTTAAACACTACATGCAAGCAAGGGTTATAAGTGGAAGGTATTAGCTGCATATTTATTGACCAATTATCGTGTAGGTTTTTGCTAGTAATAATGAATCATTGGTAAAGTCATCAATAATGGGTTTTGTACAAATTTTACATAATTGATCCAAACAAAATTGAAACTGCACTTTAACTCCTTACTCACAGTATTTTTTCTCGCAATATCTAAGAATTAAAATGAGTACATATCGTCATTCATCTCCAATCAATCAATTTTTGTAGAATGTGATACCTACATCATAAAAATTTAATACAAAATGCTGCACATAAACCAACAATGCATAAATACATTGACGTCAACGGCACATGCTACAAAAGCGTATGAAGAGTGCCTTTGTTCCACCGTATGCCAATGCGACCAGTGGCAGCTTCCTTAGAAAGTCTGCGATGTGACTGCGTTTCTCAGCTGTTTTTTATGGTCCTTCCTTGGCTGGCAACAGTACAGCAATTGGTTGGTGCTACTGGCACCAAGTTGGTGAATCGCGAATTGTACCTACCTGTACTATATAGAGGTGTGGGTTTGCATATGGGTCTACTCTACTTTTATAAAATAAAACTTTTTTTTCATTTGCTGTGGTGGGGTATACAATAAACGTCACTTCACTAGCTTCTCTTCTAAAAAAAAACTTTGCATTAAAGTACATAAATACACATACCTGTCTCCTACACTTGTATTTCACATAGTACGTACATTGATATTAAAGTATTACACATTATTCCATAAAACGAACGCACCAGCAGCACAAAAAACTTAAGGCGTGGTTTCATTTTCTTTTGCATGAGCATCATGAAACTATAAAATGAAAATTGTTGCAAAATTTTACACACAAAATGTCTTTTATAGTTTGCTATATGAGCTCGAACTGATTATGATAATGTCGATAATGAGAGCATGATCATATTATAGAATGGGGATAAAGTAAAGCTAAATGTATGCATACTCCACTTGCTTGAATACTTAAGGTAAGAATTTTGCTTACAATTTTCAATAGCTTAGATTGGTATTTAAACTTTAACCAATTTTAAAGTTCGGTATACGAATGTAAACGAAAAACAGTAATATTATTGTGGCTATGAGTATGCTTACTAAAATGTTTGCAATTTCCTCATTCGCTCTACATCACATCTAAGCTTTAAATATCAAAACATAGTCTTCACAGTTGCTGTTTGTATCAATATTTTCAATGTGAGAAAGAATCAATAGGACTACACAACGTGTACAAGTAAATAAATTATATTATGAATTAGGATTAAAGTAAAAATGTTAGAGATTTAGTAACTCTTGTTGAACAGAGGGCTGAGAACAATTTGTCCTCAGTATCATACGTATTTATTGCTGATGTTTGTGTGCACTTAAACAGCGCATACTATTAAACAATGTATGTATGCAATGCATTGCACACGTAAATAATGTTACCTATATTTCAGTGTTTTGTATGCATAGACTGACTGAGTCTGCGATATAGTGCGTTTTGTGAAAATAAGCGTTGTACCACCATAATCCTTATTTTCATTCGCACCGTTTTGTTGTCAAACATTTAATGCTAAACCAAGTTAGTCATAATATATAGTTCTGTAGTGCAACAAATAGCAGAGGTTTGATAGTTACTATTTACTATTGAACATTTCGGTTGTTATTTTCGATAATACTAAATAATCTACAAAGGAGGCGATTCGGTACTCATTAATTTTGGCTTTTCATGGAAATGTAAACTTTTTTCTGAGGTTTTTTTGCATTTATAAAAAGATTGTACATACACCAATGTAAAAGACCATTGTACATACACCAAATAATTGTTTCAAATGCCTATTTTTATTGTGCCTCTTCATAGGCTCTGTGTATTGTGCATACTTGTACGACATAGATAATCAGCTCGACACATGCATTATAAAATAAAATAAACGCCTTGTGTTTCATGTGGTAAAAATGTATAAATTCTTTTGTAATAATAAACTTGGTTTGCTGGAGCTGAATTTCATGACATGACGATAGAAGATCCCATCTGTCGTCTGTCCGAATGCGAAAACATTTTTTCTCTTCTCTCTCTTCTATTACACACACACACACAAATATATATATTTATCCTCCCATCCCATTCTCACTTCCCATCCACTTCAGCTAGCAACAAGGTATCCTTTTTCCATGCGAATCGTGCGATGCAAGCAACGGTATGAAACGTCCCTTGAACCCAAAAGGTATACCAAAATACCAACACTTGCCGTCTACTTGACGTGTAAATACATACTAGCTTAACTGTATGCTCGAGTATATCCTCCCTTTCTACACGTTTACAAAATCCTGAACATTTTCTGAAAAGCTCATCATTATTATTACCAACATGAACATTTTCTTATATTATAAAAAACCCCAGTATTACAACTAATGATAATAACTACCTAATAGAAGTCTCCACATGTCATACACTTCCATCCATCCACATTCATCCAAGGAATCCCTTACTTGAGTGAGTGCATGTATTTAAATACTTCTTTCTAAACTGCCTCTTTTTCAAGGCAATAAACAGAAAAGGTTTTATGTACAACACTTGCACTTTGTTTGCTCACACTTTTTCCTCATGCTTGTTGGTTTGTGTATAATATGCAATCACATCATAGCACAACAACATAGATATCGATATCCGTACGTATTAAAAATATTTATGGCTTTGTATCCTACACGTACGTGTTTATCTCTGCAAAAGCACAGAGTACACGAGCGATCCATGGATTTTTTTTATATTTTGTTTCTGTTATGGACTTTTCTGTTCTCCTGAGACTTTTATTTTTAAAGACCGATGACCGAAGACAACTGCTCCACATATAAAATTGAGTACAAGCAATCCAGGAAATTCTACAAGTGATAAATTATGCATGTGTTATGTCATAATACAACGATGTAGGGGACGGGGGTTGGTGAGGGTGGAATCGGTGATGATTTTATATATAAATGCCTGCTGCGTGTGTACTTTTGAATTTTTTTGTCAGACTAACACAAGATGTTGACTATTAGTGTTGATACATAATGATAAAATGGCTTGACTGAAATAGTCTGTGAAGGGTTCCCAGGTATTAGTACATGAAACTTTCAGCTCTTGTTCGAGTTTCCCTGTTTCTTTAATTGTCATATGAGAAGATGCAACATTTCTTCACTTTGATTTTGACTAGCATAATTATACATATTTAATGTAAAACATCAAATCTATCTGCTATAATACATCGGTTAATGAACAAATTATCAATGTAACTTGGTGTTTTTAAGCAATCACAAATGCGAGACAGTGGCAAAATAAAGTTCAACCCCCTCCCTGCATGTTTAATAGTGAAAACTAGACTCAAAATAACTATATATCAAAATGACCTCCGAATCCGCTTCTTTAAAATGTATAATAACACAGAGAGCGATTTCATAGCTTATTTTAAAATTTTCTATAAATCTGGTCTTATGCAAGTACATATATTGAAAATACATACCTACTATTCCTGTGAATCGCATGGCATGCACCCCAAGTTTCATGAATTTTCATTTTCATTATCCATATTCCTTCTTATACTATCTATCGTAAAGTTCCCCTTTCCCCGTGCCTTCCAGCACAGCGGTTTGATATTGTTAAACGAGTTGAAAGCCATCAACAAGCAAAGAAAATTATACCTACTACAGTGTATATACATAAAATGGTTTTAAAGCAAATGTGATAATTCATGGGAGATGTTTTCCTTGAATGCCTTCTCTTGTCATTTGTCCAAAGAAAGAATCAAGAAATCAAGCTGCAACAAGAAGTCAGAATTCACCATTAAAAAACACAAACTATCCTTTTACTGTGTACTCTACAGATATTATAGGTAGTTCCCCTGGACAAAGGCAGACTTCACGTCACGACAGCCTTTTAAACGCGTCCTGCCTGCTTCAAGTGAGTTGCCTTTTGCCTGGCTCATGTCTGCTGATGACGACGATATAATGAGAGTCTACAAGACCAGCTTTCAGGTTCAGTTGAGTATAAAAAAGCAACAAAAAATTGTTTAGTTCCGTTGAACTATGTTTCCTTCGTGGTCGCTAGTCACCATTTTACACACAAGTTGTACATACGTAGAGGTCCTTGCGAAGAAAAAAAATAGATGAAAGACGAAGCAGAGAAAATAAGAGATAAACATACACAAGTAAGAGTGCGACCTGAGAATCTATAATTTACCCATTATTACCTCCACAACAATAATCAGAGGAGGTTTCTTCAGCAGGAGTATACCCTATAGGTGGGAAAGGGAGGATATCCACATTTGGTACGTTTTTCCTCTAGAATAAATGCAAGGATGGATTATTTTATGCAGAGAAGAGAGAATACATAGAAAGAACAGAAAGGACGTCACAGAAGGAAACAAGTATAATGTATGGTTTTTAAATTCTTCTCAGGAGCGCAGCGAAAGAGTTTTGCTGTTCAATGCACTCTTCTCCTCGCTCGACAGTTCTACCACCACCACCACTACACCACCAGCATAATATTATATACTCCTTGTTGGTCTGGTCTGTCGGACACAGGACACACTCAGTTTTTTAGTTGAGGTTTTGAGGTGGTATGGTGAACGAGTTTGCCTAATATTATCCATTTTGCTCTAAGGCAATAACACTGAATTTGTACCTACACACATGCAACCTATGGGTATGCATATTATAATATAAAATATCTATCTGTCTATCTATCTCTCGCGAACTATTATTGTGAACGAGCGAGGCGTTTGCATGGTGTATGTATACCCACATGTAAAACCATGAATGCAGTATCTATATGTGCGTATACGGTCACGGTGAGATACATGTTTTATATGGATGAACAAAAAGCAATGTATTATTATTGTAATAATGATAATAACACTAGGAACGTAGGTTATAAGACAAAAAATCTCAATCCAAACCACTAGCATTGCATTTGATAGAAACAACAAAAACATATACATTTTATACTATAGAGCAGCAGCAGGAGAGCAACAATGGATTATTAAGTAACCTTAGAAGAGAGAGAGAGAGAGAGAGGGTACAAAATAGCAAAAGAAGAAAGAAAGGGTTTTCATCATTTGGCACCTTTTTATGTATACATGCCACTTTTAGGCAGAGTACATCATCAGTAATAATTATCATATAGAAAAATTTATTTAGTTTTCAGTGTTAAAAACAATTGGTCCTATTTGTAATCAGAGAATCTAGTTGTACTTACATTGAAGCGGAGAATAAGTTTATTTTTGGGTTTTAATTATTTTCAAAACAGGTATGTACACATATTTGATTTTGCATGGTTTTTGAAAGTCCATATAGAATGGAGCTATAATGTGCATACTTTTTTTGCATTTACACGTATAGAAACAGTGCTATGTATTACAACATGCACGTTTACAGTTTGCACACAACAACACACAAGTTTGCAAACAAGAGTTGCAATTATGTGAACAATTAGATAAATGTAAAGGAAAAGGCAGTAGTGGAACATCATGAGAGAAATTGCATTGCATCTTGATTGCTAGTTTAATTTCTCCAGATATCCTTCTGGCCTTGTCCTGTGAAAAATGAAAACACACATTCTCTATTTTGCATTTAAATTTTTGTCTGCTGCAAATGACACGCAAACATACACAATGTATTAAAACTTTCTAGAAGGGATCGTTTAATCAAAGGGTTCTTTTTCCATGAATGAATTCAAAATGTACTAATGTGTTGCTAAATATGTACATGGTTTTTCATCAATAAGCAGTAAAAGAAAAATTTGCACAAATTTTTATTCATGTTAACATTGAGAGCACTATAATATTTAGTCTGCAAAACACATTTATGCTGAATTTTTCAAAATTCAATCCGATAACTCTTGAACTTTGTTTAAATTTTGCAGCATTCCTGCATGGATAAATGGAAAGTAAGTTAGTGAGGGAGGATTTTGGTTCCACGCCCATGAAGTTCTAGTGTTTAACTATTCTCAACTCAACAAAATCTATTCCATCCACTATTCCAAATTTGTGTGGTTCTACACGGCTAGTAGTGGGAGAAAGCTGCTAGCTAGTATTCGCTGTTAATTGTAAATAGTGATTCTTAATTTTTGAGGTAGAGTTTTCTCCAAGAGTGGAATGTTTTAACGTTATACGTTTATCAGACTGAAACAACACGTTTGCGCTTATGGGTGCACGGTGCTCATTAAAGGACTGGAATTCAAAGTGTTATTTTATTCATTATGCTTTTAATATAAACTTTATAAACTCTAATATTTGAGAACATTTGTGTGCATCGCTGTGTGAGTTATAAAACAAAACAAGTGGCACTGCTAATGATGGGCAGAATAGATAACCGTGTACCGATAATGTGAAATGTTATTAAATCTTTCCAAAATTTCAAATAAGCTCGGAAATTTTAACAGAAAAGTTCTGTGGACAAGCAGGTACGTAATATTATATACAATTCATTATTATTATCATTTTTATAAAAAACGCAGGCACTGCATATTAGCATTCTTTTTTTCATTCAAAAATGGCAACATTGAAAATTCAGAAATATTAGGGAGAAAGTCAATTTATAATTGAATCCATGATTGATATTTCACAATCCAGTAGGAATTTTGCTATAATACATGGATTAATATCAACATTGGAAAATGAGGTTAATTAATTTAGGAGACATCAACGTTGTAAAAGATTGAGGATGGCCAAATAAAGGCAAAGGAAGTCTCATTTGTGCTTGTAATTTGTAGAAACATGATACTAAAAAATTCATCATAATCATAATACTTGCAAACAATTTGTTTGTTTAAAAGCCATGCATTCTTATTAAATAAACCTAACAATGTATTAGGAGGGACACAACTAATGATGGTAAAAGTATAATATGTTTACAATGATGATGTAGGGTCTGTCTGTACTGGTAATGGGTTCATCATCACAAATTAAATGATCATCAATTTTGTCGCATTTATTTTTTTACGATAACAATTTAGCAATTAGCATATATTCATACCACATAGGCATGGATTTCCTCTGAAAATGAAAACTACACTCTATTTCGTCCATCCATCCCTAACTATCGTTGTTGGAATTTAGCATGCTGCTGTTACAGCAATGTTGCATTTACGTATGCACATACAAAAACAATTTAGGAGGATACAGAAAAATATGAACTGAATTACACGGGAAGTGTGTATACTCTCAAGAAAAGGAAAGAGAAAATGAAGGGAAACTGGAAGTTATCATGATGACCGTCATCATCATATAATATTATTCATCATGTTTCACTTTCGAACCCAACAAACAGGCAGTGCAGTGTAGAACAAAATATTATGTAGCAAGAGTATAATGGGTGATTCGAGATACCAAGAAAAGCGATTATGATTGTTGTTTGTTACGTACGTGGTTCTCTCTTACTCATGTCGATGATTATATCGTGAGCAGTAAACAATGATGGATGCGCTACTTCTGTCCTGCATTCCCTAATACTGACTGACTAGTGCGGACTGTAATTTTGGAGAAATGCGAATTAAGAAAGAAAGAAGCTGCTTGTCATGTCTTGCATTGCATGCATGATTCATAGTTTTTGCAGAAATAGATTATACTTTGCTAACATTTTGATTCTTGCATCTTTTCGCACATCCGTGTGAGTAAGCGACCATTTTACAGTTTAATACCTATACACTAGACGTCTGCAGATACGGTCCATTGTATTCTGTCATTATCATTATCTTATCTGCTACAACAACGGCAACTGTCAGCAAAAAGAACAAAGAAAAACTTTTTTTTTTACTAAAGCAATGGCTTCCTATAGTGTCACATTTGTTTCGGAGGAGCATGGTTGCAACTTGCAATAAAATTGTTACTGGTTTTACTGCATACTGCATGTTTCAAGTTAGCGTAAAATATCCCATTTAGTAGTTTATATTTTAATTACCATTTATTATTAGCGCAGTATTATTCAGCAGTAGTACAGCTCAATTCATCGTATTCATACCTTAATTTAATATTATCAATAATGATGACTTATCCTCCTACGTATTNATTTAGTAGCTTATATTTTAATTACCATTTACTATTAGCGCAGTATTATTCAGCAGTAGTACAGCTCAATTCATCGTTTTCATACCTTAATTTAATATTATCAATAATGATGACTTATCATCCTACGTATTTTATCATTGCTACTCTAGGTGAAACGAAAATGTTCTCAGATATGTAAAAGAAACAAATTGTTTCAAACAAGGAAGACATTGTTTAGGATTCCTATATTAGGAAACATTGACAAGAAATCATTTTTGGCTACAACTATCCGTAATTAATTTGTTTTGCTAAATGCCAAAATCCTTTATATATTCGCTATGAAAAGCAAAATTGGTGTGACTTTTGACTTTAAATCAATATTTTGACTATCTGTAAAGTCGCAATCGTTGCAAGTATTTACTCAACAGGTTCATTTATAAGTGCCTTGTGCAGCCTGCCACATTTCATTTGAAAAGGGATAAGATAACGTTTCATTCAGTTCTATTCATAAGTTATGAATCGTAACCTTCACCTTAATGGTTGGAGCATCAGAATAAAATCAATGAAAACGAGTATAATATATAATAATAATATGTTGCAGTATGCAAATCACACGAAGTAAAGGTATCTTCAGATGTAAAAAAATGTAGCCTGCCAGCGCAATATACGGGTTTTTATTTTTATTTAAAAATAATACCAACATTTATGTATAGCTTACTTACGTATTTATGTCTACTTTATTTACATACATATAACAGGTTAAACACTAAAAACTATATGTCACCTACCAATTGACCATAATTTATAATAATGCTTAAGCCGATTATGCATGTCCACTTTTGCAGAATACTACCACAGGTGTATAGCTGAGGACGAAATCGAATTTGCTCTACTTTCACACACAACCTCATAAAAGGGTGTTGTTATATGTCGTCGTGAAGCTGGCTGACATCCTTATTCTGTCTAGTAGAGTCATTGTATATGAGTGCTTGTCCTCCAGTCAACCAGTGTCCAGTGGTTTGACTTGGAAAAGGTAGATTTCCTACAAAATAGCCAAATTATAGCGATAATAAAAGNCACACAACCTCATAAAAGGGTGTTGTTATATGTCGTCGTGAAGCTGGCTGACATCCTTATTCTGTCTAGTAGAGTCATTGTATATGAGTGCTTGTCCTCCAGTCAACCAGTGTCCAGTGGTTTGACTTGGAAAAGGTAGATTTCCTACAAAATAGCCAAATTATAGCGATAATAAAAGGGTTTATGTTACATGTAATTTATATGAATTATCTATCGGTTTTAGGATTGAAACGTTTTGGACACAAGAAAAGGCTTTCTGGTGAAAACTGGAGTTTTTTTAAAACAGTTCCTTGGAATTGGCCACCTTTGTTTCGGTTGAAGTTTTCTGCGCTTCAACGGAAACAGTAACAAAATGGAGGAGGATAATATCTGTCAGCGTTGGCTGTGACCATCGTAGTGGTTTAGTTACTTGAGTGAAATTTTTTTATAAAAAAAATTAAAGTTGTGTTGACATTTTGTCTAAAGTTTTTTTGGTTCTCGTAAAGTGCATGCAACGGTTGGGTGGGATTTTTTGTTTGCTTTCACCGGAAGATGTGTTGAATAATCTTGAACTGAATTTCCGGATCAGAATTTAAACATTTCAGTTCAAAAAAAGAACTTTCCAGTAAGAATTTGATTTTTAGTGTGCTGTTTTTCTTCTAACGACTACAGTTCTGCACTGCACAATGGTGCGTCTGTGCTACTGATCTCTACTTTTGGTCTCAAAACTTTCTCCTAAGTGTTTAACGTGTATATCGTGTATAGTCTTTCTTGTAATTTTCATTTGTGAAGGAAAATTGTTTCAGTCACTTTCATTTGATGTCTAGTCGTTGTCGTAAGTTTTTCTGCATCTTATCTGTAAAATATGAAAATTGATTACATGTAGCGTAGCATGTTATATCGGACTATCATATCAGAATTCAGAAAGGTATTGATAGCTGGCTTGGCACAGTGTGTGTACAATTCTTAAAGATCCAAGTTGTTATTGTTGACAGGATAATAAGCAACAAGAGGGCAGCGGAGTACACCACGTGTAGACGACAACCTGGCGGGTCAACTTAGACTGCGTGATCAGTTCGCTGCTCTAGAAAGGGCAATGCGGGATTGGGAGTTGGTAGATAGTGATCGTTTTTCTTTCGAAGATTCAGATCGATTCGAAGAAGACTCACTATGCTCATGGATCTCAGAACCGGAGTCTCTCTGTAACAATTGGAGAGGGTGGAAAAAATCCACATATGCCGCCAACCCGAACCCTGTACTAAACGGTACAAGTGGAAATGGAGGGTTGGGCTCTTCTCATGGAGCTGGGATGCATTCAGTTCCATCCTCTTCGTCATTGGGCCACCCAAAGTGCTCTGAGGGGGCCTTGAGTTTCAGCCTGGTCGAGATGGCTGCAAAGTGTGTCGCTTCGTTTATCCCCTTTGAAATGGTAGAAAGAGTTTTTCCACCAGTACCGGAGCAGCTTCAACTACGTATAGCGTTTTGGAGTTTTCCTGAACATGAGGAGGACATTCGACTGTATTCTTGCTTAGCCAACGGTTCGGCAGAAGAGTTTCAAAAGGGGGAAAAGTTATTCAGAAATGACAGCGTTAGTGACATTTTGCAAATTGGTACGTCTTCCAACTCGAAATACTTGCTAGCCATTTTTTTTCTTTCCAACTCCAAATTTTATTGTACATAACAAAACAATTTACGATTTACGATTTACAGGGTTCCACTTGAGCGCAACGGTGAAACCTAACATGAGAGAATCTCACAAGGTGGCAGTGACATTTGACAGAAGAAGGGTAACATCATGCACGTGTACATGTAATGCCAGCACAAATTGGTGTGGTCATGTTGTTGCAGTATGTCTGCACAGAATATTTCAGGTATTTACAACAAATGAATAAGAAAAAATGAGCTACATAAAAGAGGTATTATGCAGCAATAAATTTGAGTGATCGTTTGAATTGTTTGTATGTATTTAGTCGAAAGATGTTATGTTAAGAGCACCTGTCAGTGAGTCCCTCTCTAGACTACATCGAGATCAACTCCAAAAATTTGCTCAATACCTCATCAGTGAGTTGCCGCAACAAATATTGCCAACCGCACAGCGTCTTCTGGATGAACTTCTTTCATCTCAACGCTCAGCAATCAATACTGTATGTCCTTTACTCACAATTTAAATAGTAATTTTATTCCGTTTTTTAGTAGCAATAATGGTAAAAATAATTTTTACGACTTCAGCTGCGAGGTGCACCAGATCCTACGGCGGGCGCGTCTGTTAATGAGCAAACCTCGTGGTATTTGGATGAAAGGACTTTGCACGGCAACATTCATAAGATCCTCATCAAATTTTGTGTTCCAGCGCCTATAGTTTTTAGTGATGTTAATTATTTAACCAGTGCAGCACCTCCGGCGTCAGCAGAGTGGAGTAGTTTACTGAGACCCCTGCGGGGACGGGAACCAGAGGGAATGTGGAATTTGTTGTCAATCGTACGAGAAATGTTTCGTAGAGAAGACAGAAATGCCGTCCCACTTTTAGAAATCATTACTGAAGAGTGTCTAAATTGTGACCAGGTAAAATAAAAACGGGAAAGTAAGCAAGTTATGATAAGAAGAATTGAGCCGTATTCATGTCTTTGTTGTCCATGTCTGCAGATTCTTGTCTGGTGGTTCAATACTAAAGTAGCTCTTCACAATGGAAACTCAGGACACGGTGGAAAACATCACAGTGTAAATTCTAACGCTCACGCATGTCAACACGCTGGATCGAGTTTATGTGATGAAATTGTATGCTTGTGGAGACTGGCAGCACTAAATCCTGGATTGTCTCCAGACGAAAGATGTATACTACATAGTCAATTTAGGGTAAGTGACTGCGACATATAAATGGGTACACTGCTAAACGTTTTTTTTTTCGTATTTGATTATATTTACCTGACAAGCTCCATCTTTCTCTTTCCACAGGAATGGCACATTAAGATTGTTGAAAAAGTGTCAAAGTCCCGAAACGCGTCAGTAGGTTCATCAAAACACGCAAACAGTTTCAAAAACGATGTGGAAGTTTTTCCCGGGTTTCGTCCTGCAATAGAAGCATGCTACTTGACCTGGGAGACTTACCCTATTCATGGTGTAACATATTCTGAATCAAGTCGAAAGTATCATTGTCCGTTTATGTGTTTCCGGCATTCTGACGGTCACTCTCGTTCTGGAGACACTGGAATGATTCATTCATCTCACGCTATTTTGAATAATCCTGCTGGAGAGCATCATCTTTTGCATTCATCTGCAACAATATGTAGCATTCCAATTGCATCAAAACGGCCAAGAAGTGTTGACTGTGGAGTGGAACGAGGCGGCACAGTAGATGGACAAAATAGAAATCCGGCTGGTTCCGGAAATCCTGGGCCTTCCTCAAGCACTGGTCCTACCGCTGGACCATCAAAATCAGGCAAAGCTGGAAAATCCCGGAAAGGGAAACATAAACAATATTGTGACCACTGTAAACACCTCAGCTGTCGTGGTCGCAGGGGAGTTACTTCTCAGTGAAGAGATGGGAAAGGAACGTCCGGTTGTACCAACTGGCAAAAGCATCAGCGCTTCAGGCCTAAAAATAAAAGTCAGCAGAGATGCTTCATTTGAGCAAAGTTCTTCATTTGATGACGATGTTGCAGTTCCATCGGGGTCTTCGTCATCCAGTGGGAATGATAAGGTCTCCTCTGGGGATGGACCATCTACATCAAGTGAAGCCGTACTATCTCTAACAGGTGGTGCTAGGAATGGAAACAGAAGCAGTGTAAGCTCTGAAGGCTTTTGTGACAACGATGCAGATCTTTTGGAAGGAGATAACGACGAAGGTGTCGAAGCAGATGCTAAAGTTATTAGTAGATCATCTGCGGCACAGACCTTAAGTTTACATCACACAGGGACAAGTGACGAGTTGGAAGGGGATGTAGAAGCTGATTTGGACGGAGATTCGGATTCATCCCTATCAGCGAGAGATCCAGCGACAGTAAGAGTTGCTGTTGGGAATGTTGCTGTTGCAGGGGTGGCTCCAAAGTTTGATTCATCAGATTCTCAACAAAGTGGAGATGAGTATCAGCTTTATTATTACGACCCAAAGGTTCCTGTCGGACCCTCAAAACATGACGATATCATCAAGAAAGATGCGACGTGGAATGCTTTTGCAAACCTAAAGCGCATAGAAGATCCTTGGGAAGTACTGTTTGCCAGAGCAGAAGGACTTCACGCACATGGCCACTCAAAAGAAGCTTGTAAACTTGGCGTACGACTGGCGGAAGAATTGCTGGAAAACCCACCAAATTTATCCATTGACCTGCCCGTATCTGTTGCTGGAAAGGGTAAACGAAAGAAGGTACAACATTATTGGGTGCAACATGGAACAACTGTAGTGGTAAAAGTGATGAAGTGAACTCTTTAAGTCCCCGAGATACTTCACCCAGTGGCAACAGCCATTCTGGAGCTAGTTGTGGAAACAGTGCTACATCTCCCAGTGTTCCAAGTAGTAACGAAGGAGGAAGTAGCAGTTCCAGCACATGTAGCTCCAATGTTGGAGTCGTGAAAAGTGAATCTACTTCCGGCAATAATAATAATAATAGTGACACAACAGGGACAAGTAATCAGACTGGAAGTAATTCTGGAAATGGAACTCGCTCAGAAGTCGACGATGCATCTGGCAGTGCTACAAGTACGGCTTCTAACTCTGGGGGTACGATTCCCCAACAACAGCAAGCAAATAGCTCAACAGCAACAACTGGCAATACGCAACAAGCTTCCGCTCAAGCTGCAACCAACAATACCAATACTTCACAACCTTCTGGAAGATCTGGGAAAGAATCAGTTCGATTTAAAGGGAAAAGATCATACCCTATATTACCAAATCAACCCTCTGAAGCTGGGGCCCATTTTATGTTTGAATTGGCAAAAATTGTGCTTGGGAAAGCTGGAGGCTCCAGCAATCAAAGTTTGTTTACGCAGCCCAGTACTGGACAGAATCCAAGAGGACCACATAGAGCTTTGCACATGTGTGCGTTTCATATTGGTTTGTATGCATTGGGTCTTCACAATGCAGTCAGTCCCAACTGGCTGAGTCGGACTTACTCCAGCCATGTATCATGGATAACAGGTATTTTCGTTTTTCACATGAGCAATACAATAAAATTTTGAACATACGTATAAGTTCATTGTGTTTTCGAACCATAGGCCAAGCTATGGAAATTGGGGCGCCAGCCATCGCATTTCTAATTGATACTTGGGAAACTCATTTGACCCCAACTGAGGCTGTAACTATTGCTGATCGTGCTTCACGAGGAGACGCCAACATGGTACGGGCAGCCGCTGAGCTTGCATTATCCTGTTTGCCACATGCACATGCCCTCAATCCTAATGAAATACATCGAGCAATTTTGCAGGTACTAATCATAAATCGTGACTGCCTTTTGAATCATATCATCCAGAACATATAATTTCACACTGGTTGTAAACCTAATTTCATATTTTTACAGTGCAAGGAACAAAGTGATGGTATGCTGGAAAAAGCGTGTATCACAGTTGAATCGGCAGCAAAGGGTGGTGGTGTATACCCTGAAGTTTTGTTTGATGTTGCACGACAATGGTACTCGTTGTACCAAAAGGTAGGTTGTTCAGTGGAAATGACCTCACAGCTTCATAAATTAATGCTAAAATACAGTGACAAAGACAAAATAAGTTCACAAAGTTATATTTATTTTGTGTATTTTCAGCACCTTCCACTTGACGTAGACGTTCTAAATGATGATCTTAGTCATCATGACTCCCTCCTTTCTTTGGAGTCTGGCTTAGACCCTCTCAATCCAGGGTCACATGGACATTCAGTTGTTATATCACCCCAAACCGGGCTCCCTCCGGTAAACCCCAACAACCCCCCACCTCCTCCTCCGTCGGCAGGATCGAATGGCCCAAACGGTGTACAAGGACCAATAGATATAATTCAAATACAGCCTCCTCCTGCTCAAATGTCGCACCAACCACAACATGGGGGTATTGTTTATCCCATGGCCAATCCACATTCAGCCGCCATTCCATATGGAGCTACACCCTACGCACAGGTTCCTTTCATACCCACTTTCAATCCGGTTCCGGGAAATTATGTATATCAAGGCGTAATTTATCAAGTAAGTTTTCTGACTGTTGTAAGGTAATAGGTTTTTTAAATTTAGATTACCGTACCTTTATCCCAAACTTTTTACTTGTTGCAGCCGAATGCACCAGGAAGTACAGGTGTGGCCACGTCGAGTGCTAGTTATTACAATGGTCAGCAGCAACCACCACAAGGTGGGCAGCAAAGCCAAGTTGGACCAGGACAATTTGGCACTCCAATGCATAATCAGCACACACATCACCCCCACGGTCATAGCCATAATATGGTAAATGCGGGTGCAGCATTACAGTACTATCCTCCTGTTCCAATATCAACTGCTAGTGGTCCATCAAATCCTCATTCCCATATGAACATACGACAAGCTCCGACACAATATTTTCCAGTGACACATTCCCACATGAGTGTGATGAATAGTCAAATTGGAGTTAGTCATCATCACGGTTCCAATGTTGTGGGAGTGACTCCGTGTAGTGGACCTCAAGTTGCTGTTGTAGCTCCCGTTACTGCTCATCCAGTAACTGTGAATGGCAGCATCGGAATTGCTGGTGTTCAAATGGCCGGTCATGTGCAACACATGACATCAAATAGCCAACATCATGCGGTCAGTATGAATAGCAGCCCACATATGCTAGCTATAACAAACGCCACAGGCAGCCAGGGTGGAATGCCACAACAGTCAGGTCAACAAGGGCACATGGTTATTGCTCCAAGTGGCCACCCCGGTCAATTACCTACTGGAGCAGTAGCCCCTAATGGCCAGATTATTATTCCCCCCAATGGTCACTCCATGTCACAGGGAAATATTCAACTAATGAATAGACAATCTGGCCAACCTCAGGTACATTTTTGCTTGCCGTCCTATAAGGTACTAACAGTTTTTGTTGACGGTGAGGGCTGGCACTATGCAGTTTTTAACTGTTGATCTTTCACTCACAAAAATAACTTGTTTGAATAATTAGATGAATTGCGGGAATGCAATGATCAATCCAAATGGAGGATTTATTCAGGGCGGACATCTTCAACCGCCACATGGTAATGGTATGCCTCCACCAATGGGAAAAGTTGAAAATATTCCGGTAACGGGAGGCCAGGTAAAAATCAGACATCGACTTTAATGTAACTATAAAGTTGCTCAATTTTGTGAAAATGTGATTTTTTCATACACAGTTCCTGCAAGGAAGTAGAGACAACGGAAACCAACACCAGCAAGGTCAATCTGCGATTAAAATGAAATATCTTCTTGCTGCATACCGTGTTGGAATGTTGGCGATGGAGACGTTGGCTCGCCGAGTACATGATGACAGGCCGCAAGCAAAATTTGCCCGAAACCCTCCATACGGAGAAGATGTGAAATGGCTGCTCTCGATCTCAAGGAAATTGGGGGCGCAGTACTTGCAACAGTTTTGTATATGTGCTGTATCCTCCATCGCCAACCCATTTGTACTTCATGAAATCATTTTGGATGCAGCCCTGATATCTCGCAACAATAATTTATCATGGGTTTACACCAATCCAAGATCTCCGTTGGCACCTTTGGTTCAAAAGTGTCAGCAAATGTACTTCCAGTGTCTTCATCAGAAACTATATCACATCACGTTAGCAGATTACGAGGATTTCGTCAGCATTGTATGTACAGCTCGACAGGCGTTTCATCTCACTCCAGATGGAGTGAGTCAGTTTAAAGAGTGGTTGTCGAATTTACGACGGTAAGTTAGTTTTATATGGAAAAATATAATTTTAAGTGCAAAATAATGTGGCAGATTACAAGGTGATTGATGTAAAAAAAAAGATTGACTTTGAATATATTTTTCTATAGGTCTAAAGCATGCAAGAAAGAATTGTGGGCCCAGATAACATCTGCTCTTCAGTCAAATCCCAAATGATGCTCGTATTGTCTAGGAGCCACGGAATGGGTAGTCAATCTGAATATAATGTAACTATTAAACCGCTAAGTTCGTATTTATATGTAGCTGTGTAGATACCGTTATTATACGTTGTTAGTTTGTACAGTAATCGGAAGCGTATACCGAAAATCACCAAACGTGTGTAAATAAATACACGTCAACAATTTCACGAACAATGTTATTTTTTCCATCGCAAAGGCTTCTTGTACGACCCATATAAAATATGGGTTTCAAATTGTAAATTTGACTATTGTTACGAATTAGATTCTAGATATCGCTAAATACCCAGTTTGACGAAATGATTTGTTTGTAGTAGACAATGTGGAAATCACTTCCATAAGGGTAGTGTCAAGTTTGATGAGAAAAGGCCAAATTATCTTGCCAAAAATGAAAACATCCGCTCAAATCAACATGATTCCACTGCTTAAGCGATTTTGATAAAAACTAAAATGTTATAAAATTCAGTGCATTCAAAGAAAAAATATTTCCTTTGTTTGTATTTACACAGGAGAAATTCAAGAGTATACGCCTGCATACAGGCAAAAAAAATACAGCTAAAAGTTACAAAGGTACATACATACCTACGTACATTATTTCCTTATGGATAGAGGATCAATGATTAATAATTTATTATTTGATCACGAAAACTAATCGCCCAACTGAACTAGAATGTGTGCATTATTGATATGGCTGAAGTAAGTTCTGATATATTATTATACGTATAATTACAGACAACGGTAAACGTAGGGTCAATATCGTAGGAGCCTGACGAGCGCTTTCAAAACTATCAATTTACTGGCTCACATATAATCTTGACTCAGGGTTAATATTTTTCCGTTCTCCATGGATTGAAAATGCATCGGTACGAATGGTGTCATACGTGTAATGTAAATATTACAATAGATGCTTTTTATCAATGTGTTTATTTGTATAAAAATAGTGTGCTTTATCGAAGGGCTAAAAATGTCATTGTAGAGTAAATACATGGTACGCAAACCAATTGACCATTTTGTTCATCGTTAAGACATGAAACTTTTTAAAGAATATTGTCATTACTTACTTTGGACTGCTAAATTTTGTGCAAAATGCACCACTTTCCCACCAGCCACAGTTGAGTGTCAGCAATATGTATCGTTCTTATTAATTTATCATGACTTGTTAGTGTCCATGCAGGTGCATTAAAAATTGACAAATCTATGTATGTGTTAGCTAAAATGTTTCTTATGCACAGTTGCACATCTACTAATAATGTTGCATACTGTTGGCCTAACTATGATTTGTTTTTATGTGTGGTTGAAAGGACTTAAACGATGCACAGTCCCTTTTGATGTATTTTAATCGGATAAAATGTATAAAATTTTTTGACGGATTTCCCTTAATACCGCAGGTCGCAGAGGTTATTACTTCAGTAGTTAAACAGTTACTCATTTGCTCTGTTGCAAAATTTAGATCTACTTTCGCATTCGCACGTCAAACACTGCATCTAGGAATATATAGCAGTACAGTTTAGTACAATAGTAGTTTCATGGTTGGCTATAGGCTGGTTAAGAAATAAGAATTGGTTGTAACTTTGTATTGTAATCGTAAATAGCTTAGGGGTACTGTGCGTGCAAGCAAAAGTTCGTGCATGTATGTAAGTTCAAAATTGTAAAGGAAATGGCCTCCGTTATCGGCAGTTACTTGTTCCATGAATTTTTATTGTGCCGTTTCCGATCCCACGTAACAGAAAACCTATCTACCAAAAAGATGGAATGTAATATGTAATGTACATTTATAACATATTAGTATCGTATTTAGCCAAAGAATATGTTTATTTACCAAGATATAAGAAATTTTCATCCAAATTATCATAGTTGTAGGCGCAAACTTATATAAAATTGAAATCAATCAAACATGTTACAAGTCCATTGTCAGTTATTTTAGTTCAACTCGACTAATTCAATTTTAAATCATCATAAGATAATGTATTAGGTTAATAAATTAGAGCAAAATATCTCACGACTTTGTCGATGAAGGACTAAGTACTGTTTAAAGCCATCCTCGTTGTAATGGATCAATTTAATTCCCGAGCAGTTCACCACCTAATTGAGCACTTCACGACATTGCATTAATCTGGCATTATTGTTCACGCGTACCGTCTACACAAATTTTGCAGCTAAATAGTTGCATAAAAGTGTCATCAAGAGTCAGTCATGCCAGTGACGAGAGCCAAAACTTTTGTGTTGATGACGATGACCAACAAACAAGTTTCATATTTCATCACATTTAACATCGGTAAGTAGTTGAGGTAGCATCGAATTTAAAATGATTTTTGATGTTAAAAACTTAGAGGAAAAATGGGGTTCACTGATCAAAATCAGAGTAAATAAAATAAATATTGTATGTCAGAGTTCTTTCATGGTAGAGCTTTAAGAAATTCTTGGGGTTTAAATCGATACTTTTTGAAGATTTTGACTAGAAATATTGCATTTCAGGTTTTTATATACCACTTGGACTACCCATAACTTTATGAACCATAAGATTTTGTGTGTGAAATTATTTTACTCCTCGCTATTGTCATTCCTGACATTCAATATTATATGAAACATGACATCACCTGTATGGGCAAAACAATTAAAAGGTTGAAGGTGTATAAGTTTCCGCCATATTTATTTTTTACAAATCCGAAAAGAAATATGAAATCTGGACTTTTCAAATTGTAAAATTGTGTATACTTTGATTTAGTGTTTACGCATATTTTTTTGTAAAATGTTTTTATCATTAATTTTAGGATTGATTTAATTGATTTTACTGAACAAAACGCAATATTTTTATGTGTACTTATTTTTAGTACATGCAGCAGCACGCTGGTGTCTGTTACTCTCTGTAACGGTTCAGCAAATGATGCGACGCTCATTGCTATTTAACTACAATCCAATTATACTGTTAAAACAACAACAATGGCACAACCATACCTCATGTCTGAAGTCGTAGTTATATCAAAAAAATTAATCCGGAAATTCTCTGAAGACTGACGTACTAATTTATTACAAATTAAAATACAGTTAAATGGTAAAACAATACTATTCTGAGAACAAGCGTGTGAGTGCACAAAATTGTGAAATAAATATGAAAACCAACTGGGTAAAGGAAAGGTCATGTGAATTATCAGTTGCAGTCGTATTATAAATGCTGTTGTTTGTGACACTGTATTTAAGCAAAAAGAACTATTTTATTAGGTAAGAACAGCCAGGATGAATGATGTATGCATGCATTAACGGCAAATTAATGAGTTTTATTAGAGAATGTTCCTTTTTTATCATAAAAATGTATGAAAAGACCACACGCTCTACGAACACCCTATATTTGATATCGGTTAGTCTTGTGTGTTGTGCTTTCGTCAAGAAAACATAAATCATAGACCGATTTGTAAAAATTGAAACACGACTTTGTAATATCATTATATCAAATAAACTGTTACAGGATAAAAACATTGTATACAGA
Source organism: Lepidocyrtoides sp. E14 (assembly GCA_027743805.1). Taxonomy (NCBI): domain Eukaryota; kingdom Metazoa; phylum Arthropoda; class Collembola; order Entomobryomorpha; family Entomobryidae; genus Lepidocyrtoides; species Lepidocyrtoides sp. E14. The sequence continues at coordinate 21,801 of JAHZMZ010001772.1, forward strand.
GATACCAATTTATAGGGAAAGCACTTCTAGGATAGTTTGTTGTAATATCATCATACCTTGTGTGGAAAGCGATATTCTCAGAAAAGGTGTTTCTAGATTGATTTGAATATTTTTATGCAGATGGTTATGAATGAAAATCACTGATTAACAGCACTGGCTTTCTGTGCTGAATTTCTACAACAATCAGTGTGGATTACTTACTGGTTAGAACTTGCAAACCTAACTACCTATCTATCCGCTTGCAGCAATATAACAGTAAAGGTACACATACAAAAAATATAACAACAAGTGCCCATTAGTTTTTCACACATCTCGCTCAAATTATAGCGAGCAATAAGCCTTTTCTTCAGGATGTTCATTTTAGATTTTTAGTATATTAATCAAATCATGTTCTTCCTGGGGATCCTCACTAAAGTTGGTATAACACACATCTATATAATATGCAGAAAACAAAAAAATGGCTACTGAGTAGTACTGATCATTTAAATATCTAATTATTGTTTTATGGATAACAGTAAATAATCTTTACCATCAGCAATGACACATGACAAGTTGTCACGCAAGTCCTCTATTTGCATTTGCGCCTCAACCTTCATTATACCTAGTCTTGTATGCATTTGCATTAAAAAGGTTCTTCAATATTCTTTCATTGTAGAATTTCAATCAATTTGGAATTGTTTGAAATCAATAATAATCAAACTACATCTATGATTATGTTAAGTGAATGTAAATTTTAGCTTTGTACGGTGCGGGGTGATGGTGAATGTGTATGTGTGGGGTGAGGGTTGGATTATAGTAAAAAAAATTCAGTGCACATGAATCAATATAATGGAGCCTTATGTCCACCACGTCCTTATTTTATAAAATCATTAATTTTGTAATGGTACATATAAAGACCGATTCCGTTCAGTTGGTAAATAAAAATATAGTGGTAGGAGTGAAGAGAGCCTTTTTACTTAAATAAATTTTAATACTAAACTGCTGAAGCACATTTGATATTATATTTAGCATTTAAATATGATGTTCAACTGGCTTTGTTCCGTTACTTTGCAAGGGTACTAAACACCAACTAATCCTTAAAGTGTGACACTTTTCTTAATGTTAACTAATTCTTGCTTCCAAAACATGCTATTTACTAGATATTAGGTATTTCATAGTACAAAAAGAGGCAAAATTCATTAGTTGGCTATTCCTAAGCTTGGTATATTGCATGTGGGTATGTGTGTAAAGTGTTGATAGGTTTGGGTAAAAATGAATGGTGTTGCATAAGTATTAATAACAACCAGTAGTGCCCACACAGACAGATTTGGTGTTAAAAATAAAACATTAATTAATTGATTTCACTTTACAGCTCTCATTACTTTCTACAATATAAATTAATTGCATCTCTGCCTAGGTATATATGGATTTTTATGACACCCATCTATACACAATCTACACACTATGAGTATAGCCATACAAACTTTTATGGTATTTCTGGTAATAAAATATATTTATTGTCCTTTTACTGGTTTTGAAGTGAGAAGCTGTGTACAGTAAGTTTATCATTTACAGTAATTTCAAGGTTTTCAGTGGTTTATTGGTTGTGACTTTTCCTTAGTTCGTTTTCCGTAAATACTCACAAATTTGTATAGTTTGTGTAGCATCATTAACATATTATTTAAGTTTTAAGAAAATTGCCAGCGTAGACGTATTTGTTTTTATTAATAAAATTTTAAATAAACAATAATAAAAGTTTGACAGACAGCAAGTGCAGTAGTTAAAAACATGAATGCCTAATAAAAAATGGCTGTGTCTGCAAAAAAAATATTTAAGTTTAGCTAGACATAAGCATAGGCATATTGCAAAATGCTGTAGGAAATAAATATGTGTCTATCTATCCGCGAGTCCTACACAAGTTGCTTGCAACCCATATTTTTATGTTATTGATTTTCGTGCATACTTCATGTATTTAATTGCTTAATATGGCCTTAATAACTCCTTTTCCTTGTAATTATTGTTTTTACTAATGTACCATGAAAATTTCCAAAATTTGTTACTTTAAGAAACTTTATAAAGTATACTGTAGGATTACTTACCAACTCTCAGGATTTCACTCATCACATCACAAATCACAGTGTACGTAAGGAAAAAATGTCTATCATCAACCTACTAAATAAGAAGTGAAAATTAATAAATTAGCTAGATGGTAATTAGGATGTACGCAGTATGTAGAAACCAGAAACCTTCACCGTAGAAGAGTATAATAACTAAGTACTACAGTTAGACGAAAACATAATGATGGGCATAGCATGTTGAAATTGTGGAATGATGAAATATATATGTTGACATAAAAATTGTAAATTTTAATCAAATGAGGAGACGGAAAATCATCATTTTCCACGCTCCCAATAGAAAGATCTCTTTTTTTTTGTATTCTGGGAACTAAATGAATACACAACACAACTAGTTTGATAAAAATAATAATAATAATAATAATAATGTAGAGAACGGCTATATTGTTATTGTATGCATAATTATTAACACTATATAACTGGACACTACTTTTGCCGAACAGTCGACACCTATGAAAAGTAGTTTACATTTGAAATAATAACATCACTTTCAAGTTTTCGGTTGGTTTACTTTTCGGTTGTAATAATTGTAACTATTATTTTAAAGGAATGCTGAAGAATATGTTTGATATATTATTATAATGAAATAAGAAAAAAAAGAAAGAAAATATGTGTCATGAGTTCTGACGCTACATTTTTGTATGTGTACTCTAAACATGTTTTTGAACATCCAGTCAATCTCGTCTAAATGTAATTCTTCATGCTACTACTACACTACACATTTTTTTATTTATTGATATAATTGTAACTGTTAGCATGCTAAATAAGTTATATATTACGAATAACAGATTTAGAAAAGTACGGTTATTGAAGTCCAGACCAGCTCTCCAAGTAATGAAGCTGGAAAAAAAATGAAAGTTTTCTCGCCAACAACATCAGTCCAACCAAACGTTAAATAAAAATATAAACATTTTATTAAAATCTGCCCATCTCAAAGGGAAAAATCAGGGAAATAGTCTAAGTCCTTAAGATAATGTTCTAAGTAAAGTAATCATTTTTCATATTATCATTATCGATAAGTTTTAAATTATCTCACAATAGGGTTATTGTCATTTTATTGTTATCATAATATGTAATAATTAGTGTCACATTATCAGTTGCAAAATTACTAAAATATCGAAATTTTATTGATGCTTCTGTAGATAACAATTTATCTACATACCAAACCAAACTACCAAAAAAATTAAGAATAACTCTATATGTGGGCCGACGTTATAGTACACGCAATGTATGTAAAAAACGAAATTTTACAAAAAAAAACTATGTATGTATGCATACATTATCTATTAATAAAAATTGTTGAAACATAAATTTTTTCCATAATTTATTATTATTAGTTCTCTTGTTATTTTCTTGCAAACCTGTTGCAAACAGTAATCGACCAATTCACGCATAAATGCATTTTGAACTAAAGTTTTCAACATTTTCAACTAAATAAAAGTGAAAATTTTGTGGCAACTGGCAAAGCGAAAGCGAACAAAGGAGAGAGAGAGAGATAGACAGCAGCAGCTGAGAGAAATTGCAGTTTTGTAGCAGCAACTCGCTATAGAATAGAGCTGATACTGATATGTACCGCTTGCGCTCTGCACCACCAGTATTAAGTCAACCAAGGTGAAAGCTATGATGTGATGACTCACTTCAAGAATACGGAATCAATCAGGAGGATGAGTTGGTTGACTTGCTAAAGGTGTTGATCCGTCCGTAGTCCGTTGATGCTGAGAAACTTGATTGATTGATAACATTTTTACACTTAATGGGGGCTACACATTGACGTGAAATACGGTGTCATTATTCCTTTTTCTACTAGTATTTTGTTCGTGGTGTATACATACGCGTTGACCTGACCTGACCTGACCTGACCAACTAAGACCATTGCATTAATTGACTTTTTGCGAACATGTCGCATTTATTTCAACTCGATACCGTTAAGTATGTTTGCTGCTGCGGAAGTCTGAAGCCTATTTGTAATGTGTATTTTTGTCGGCACTGTTTGCGACTCCGGTGTCATTACTGTGTTTCACACGAAGTAGATTCCCATTACTGTGGGAATTGTTCCGAAAATATGCCATCGGCGGAAGCAAAGCAGAAGAAAAACAGGTGAACATTGGCAAATTTCAGTGAAGAATGCCGATTCAAGCAGTATTATTAGTTCTCCTATATGATGTCTGGTTTGATTAATGTGCTAAGGGGTATCTATTTCAAACTAAATATAGGTGTGGGACTTGTTATGATTGTCCAAGTTGTAAGCAAACGCTATCTATAAGAGCTACAACGATACAAGTTCCCTTGGAAGAAGAGCCAGAGAAGTTGGTCGCCAAAAAGTTGTACTATCTGGCTTGCGGCTTCTGTCGGTGGAACTCTAGAGATGCTGGACTACCAGATAGCCAGAATACTTCTGGCCCTTGGTCAGAACCAGAAAATCCAATGTCTCATCAAATTATAGAAATAAGTGACTACTTCCGGTTGCTGGCAGTCCGGGAAAAAAATTCCAAAGATAAAAAATTTGTTCAAAAGAGCAAATATTTAGCAGCAGTAAGCAAAATCTTTGTGTTGGGGATTCTAATCACTTTTGTCAACTTACTGTATTAATGTATTTCCAAAATAATGGTTGCACCTTGTGATTTAACTTGACAGGGAAGGCATGGAGTAGCGCACTTATTACCTAGAAGGTATCCCGTTTCCCTACCTGAGGAAATTTCTAAAGCTTTGCCTCCTCCGGTTTATGTGGCACCAACTGAGGGAATGGAGGATTTACCGGAAATGCCGGAAAGTATTTATGAAGATGAACTAATTATTCCAAAAAGTATGCTACACTTGTACTTTATAATAACAAAGTTGTATGTTGAATAACATGCCTAAAGTTGTTCTAATTGTCGAAAACTTGTGTTGAAAACCAGTTACATCTTTATCGCAGCGCTTGCGCCAGCTGGAAACTCAACCAACTGATACGTCCAAGTTGTTGCCCACTCACAAGCAATTACTGGTGAAACGCTCGTATGTTATGATTATATGCTGAAACAAAGTTTTTTCCGTGAAATAATTTGTTGAATGGATAAGCTGTATCGCATGAATAATCTTTTACTGTTGAACATCTCCTACAGGTTACGATGTAGAGTGTGTGAACGAAACATTAGTAAACCAGAATATTCTCCCGTTTCCATCAAATTTAAAATCCAGTTGAACGCGTATTTTCACGTTCCTCAAATTCGCTTAATGACTCCTATTAACGAGCTACTAGCGCCAGGTGGAAAAGCACGAATAGTTTTGCGTCTGGCAAACCCAACACAATTTCCGACAGCTATAAAGTTTCTACCGTTTTCTTTCGTTCCACTAAAAAAAGATGGAATTCCTGAATCAAAGGCTCAGGAATCAGGCTCATTTGATCCCACTCGGGAATCTTCGACAGACCATTCACTACCGTCTCAAATTCCAACTCCATCAAATTCAATTACTTTTATTACTAGCATGGGAGGGACCAGTGAAACATCTCAGATTTTAAAGGAAATCCATGTGTTACCTGTTAGAAAGGAGACGTTTCTTCATAACTGCGACATTATTCCGCCTAAAGAAGAAATTGTGTTACCTCCAAGAGATGAAACGTCAGACTTTGATGATTTTGCTGAAACACCTGACTTTAATGATGATCCAAAGTTGGTTCCTTGGAGAAAGGCTAACAAAGCAGCCGTTTATCTTGATGTGGTTCGAAGAGCCGTTGATCCTTCAACTGGGAATACTGAAAATGAACCTGCTGTGTTAGGTATAACAATCGAATATGACTACGTAAATACGATTGTAGCTTTGGAAAGCAAGGGAGTGCAGGAGCCTCAAAAAGTTAGACTCCAAACTCACCTAATAATTTCTTTAGATTGCTCATCTACCAATTAAAGGAAATTATATCATCGTCGTTGGAACAATGCCAGCTTTTGCGAATGTAAATACTGCACTTGATTGCACTAAAAGTCCTTTTAAATGGTATCATTAGTAGTAATGTATGCTACCACCATTAATAAAGAAAAATAGCAATTTTGCACTCAATAGCGGCAATATGGGGTCTAAAATAAACTTTGTTGAAGTGACAGGGGTCATTATAAGCTATCTTTAAAAGAGAGTACTGTTATCGTAAACAATTGTAGAGTAATCAATGTGCAGTATAACTAAATTAACTTTAATGTGCTTTATATTCAACCTATTCAACAGTTTGCCTTCTCGATGTGGCTTCTGCCACTGGTTTGTAATATTAATAATTTTATTAATATTCATGTATTAATATTACTTAATGCAATAAAAAATGCCTATTACCTATATATCGATAGCGTAAACATTGTCTCGCTTTGTCTATTCGATAGAGATGTTACGATCCTTGACATCTACCTTGTCTATTCAAGAGTCACAACATCGGATAATACTTTTGACAGTACCCGTGAAACTTGTAGTACCCTTAGATCATAGAATTACCCTTGGGTGATCTTGATTCATATACCTAATCATAAACATTGGGCATCAGTACTCAGCACTAGCACTCATTCAATTCAGTAACACGCATGTGATACCGTAAAAATAAAATGAAACATGTATGAAATGAAACGAAACATTTTGGGGCATTGCAATATGTATGAATTGTTAAAACTTGAACACTGGTCTAATGTTTGGACAAAGGTTATATTATGCCCAAGACCCCTTTATGCAAGCACAGTCACCAATGATACATTTACCAGGCCTAGCAAGGGTTATGCTCGTAACCAAAAAACA
>JAHZMZ010001773.1:0-13317 GCA_027743805.1 Lepidocyrtoides sp. E14
GGCAAAGGCAGGTTGTGCGTATTGGAGGGGAGCAACTGGGGCTGCTGCCAAAGGTGCTGCTGCGACAGGGGCTGCTGCCAAGGGTGCTGCGGCCAATGGGGCAGCTACTGGCTGAGCAATTCCGATCTGAAAAGGAAAATGGTTTTGAAGGTATGATGGATGGGAAAGCTGAGATGATCATGATGATGAAAGAAAAAATATTTCCCGTGTCAATAAAGCAAGATTATTTACATCATTCCATTTCATGCATTAATTAAGATAGTTAAAAAAATATATTATGTACAAAAAATCAAAGCTCGAATCCAAAGTCAATAATGCATCATTTTTCTCTTTCGATATTAGCAAAAAGCAAATCTTATAAAGCGCAAATAAAAAAATGTGTTTTTCTCTTTATGCAAACGAAGTTTAGAATAAGCTGATTTTAATATGTATTTGATTTAAACTTGGTGATATCCTCCTCCTTTCACCATATTTTTTTTAAATGTCATTGAAATCCAATCAATCAACTTGACGCTATCAGGCATTTGTTTTTTTTTCTTGAACTGGCTTTAATTTGTAAATACATGCACACCACCAATAAAACAAAGTCCCCGTAAGAAAACTTTAATATACTTACAGCAGGTCCAGCTCCAAGTCCAGTTCCTCTGAAGGTGACTCCAGCAGGGTTAGCATAGGAGTAAGAAATGACAGCACCAGGGTTGGCACTTGCCACGGCCAAAAGACCGCACAAAACAACAAAGCACTTCATAATTGTAAACGTTTTTAGAAACCAATTATTATTTTGTATTCACAAAATTTCCACCACAAAGTATTTTTTTAGAAGCTCCAATTAGTACTACGATTCTTTGGAGGAATCTATTAGTGTATGTAGACCAGTACGTGTCTACCACAAAAATGAACTACATTTCTCTGGACACAAGAACCTTTTATAGGAAGGCTTCAAAAAGGATATCAGCCAAAAACGGATCAACCTCTACGCAATAATATGCAACACTCACTTACATTCGCACACGGACCAATCCAATCCTCCTAAACGCATAATATTTGATAGCACAAAGGAAAATATTTTTCCAAGTGATATTAATTGTAATAATAAAGCTAACTATATAGACTACTATCATCGCCGTCGTCGTCGTCATCATCATCATCATCATCACACTCACACACAATATCCTTATTAGTCTTATTATTGGTATTGAAAAATAATATTAAACCATAATATTTCTCTACAGAAAATGTATGAAAATGTATGCATGTACATGGACTACATAACATTTAAACGTAATCATGAATGAACGCAGTTTTTACAACGTTTACCGTTACTAATATGCAGTATCCAACCACATGTTGCTCACATGGCGTTTTCTTTGCATGCAGGCAGACATCATCATTTTTTTTTCAAAAATCAAAGGGTTGAGCTAGCAATGCATCATAAGATATATCCGACCAGGCTAGTGCATCTCTTCTCTTTTTCTGTTTTGGCGTGGTCTATATTATAGTGTCTCCATTCCATTCTCCATTCGATAATTTCGTTGCGCCGCGTCGTGCAGTGCTCTTGTTGATCCTCCTGCGCTGCGCCTCTGCTAATCATGATGATGGTGATGATGATGATGAAGGAACTTCTTGGGTTGGCTATCCCATCATTTTGATTTGTCAAGAGGGTACCTTCTCATTCTAGATAAAAAAAAGTACCTCTTAGGCATGCAAAATTTTGCCATTCCTTGGATAAGCAATGTAGTTCAAATTGAGGCGAGAAGCAATAAGAGTAATTATTTTGCCGTGTCATTTAATATCTCAAAGAAAAGAATACTACTACTACCTACTTTTTTGATAAACACTTTACCGAAGAAGACAAATAGTAGTATTTAAAAAGTGTACACTATTCTAATATAGACAGTACAGGTGAATACTATCACTAGGTGTTTGTTATGTAATGTAAGCTCAGGAGGAAAATAATCCATGGACATAATAATGGGCATGTGCAAATAAGTACATTTATAATAATAATCATATCACCAATGTTTATACGTGTGGGGATGGCCTTTTTTTATTCTATTCTGCATTTAGGGATGGACAATAAGATTTTGACATTCCAATCCAACACCACCACAACCACAAAGCCAACTCTATACACCAAACCTGATGAACCGACCTATTATTATACAAATCTACTTAACACTTTCATTCTCCTTCTTCTTCTTCTACTACTACCACTACTTTGCAGCTAAAGCTACTGCTACCATTCTTCTTTTTCCTTTCATCAACATTTACTCACTTTTTTTTATGAATCCAGTTACTCAAAATTGAGGTATAAAAAAGCGCATTTATAATAATGGTTCAGTTGAGCTTTCAGAACGATTATATATTGGCTTTATTAGTATTGCATCAGTAAAATAATTCGCTTCGCTGCTCGCATAAATATTTCTCTCAAATGTCATTTGATTTTCTTGACAAATTAGTAACCGAGCAAAGACATCATCATCATTGTCAGAGAGCACACACGCGTATATAATAATGCATTTTATTTCGATAATGGACGACAGTACCATACCCAAAAATAAGATTGTTTGTTGATTATGATTATTGTCAGCAGATCACCTCCTCCCGTTTCAAGCCAATCGCATCGTCATAAGCCTAAAATTGTTAGAATAATTCATCATCGCACAAAGATAAAGAACTTGCATGCTGAGTGGCTCAACAAGGAATCCATCCACAATCTCCCCCATATCTAGATCCAATTTTTTTTAATGTATCAACAATCTACATCCTTTGTTGCCTCTCGTTGAACTATACCGATGATACGTCATAAAAAAAATGAATGACCAAGAGAAAGGATGACAATCGGCTTTTTTTTTCAGGGAATCCGTCCAGTCGGTCCACATATACATTTATGCTAGTTAGGGTGATTATGATTACACAATGATGCAATCCTTCTATTAATAACCAAAAAATTTTGGCTTGCATAGTAGTTAGATACTACCTTGATGACCTGAGTTTATATCATAACGATAAATAAATGATAATAATAATATGGTAAGCAATAAGCATACAGGCAAACCATATATTTGTAACAGTTAAAAAAGTGTACCTTGTACCTATGTATGCAAATTATAATAGAAGACATCAAACAGAGCAAAAGAGAAATCTGTTGTTGGGAAAATTACCAGCATTAAGACACATTTTTTATTAATTTTATAGCTTATTTACAAGAATGACACTAACTAGTATATTTTTTGTCCATACTTCTACCCATTGTTATTATCAACTGACAATGTTGGAAATCAACACAAGAGAATAATATAAAATATTATAAGCCTGAAGGTATCCCACTTTTCGCATAACATTGCATTGTTGAAATAAACACCTGTAATTACCTGTGTATAAACGGTGTTTTATTAATAGGGAGAGGTGTACTATTATGCATATCATTAACAATTTTTGGCTCTATGTACTATTATATGATATCCGATCAACTGGAAGTAAAATCATAAAAAGACGATGTAATACTTTTTTTTAGCAATAAAGTTATAATGTTATTATAGCTTTATGATATTTAAATACACTTGTTTTCCTCTCTGCCCGTGTCTTTTTGTGATGATATGATCATCATAATCATCATCATGTTTGTTACTCTGTTGCTCCTCTCGTCGTTTGCTCTTTTTTATGTGTGAACGGCAATGAATAAAAAAGGGAGACTTCATTGAGGTTTGAGAGATGCGAAGGACTTTTTGCCCTTCTCATTTCTCCCATAAAATATGATAACGTTTCTTGTATGTGCAACAGAATGATATAAACCACCAAACCGAGCCATCAAACCAAGCCACCACCACCACAACAACAATGGCATGATGCTATGATGATTTTGCCCTTAGACTTTACTCATGTGTCACACACAGTCGCAAAAATAATGTTTAAATGCTATTAATAATAATAAAATAACTGCGTGTAATGTAGTGCACATGTTCATATATGTTTTTGAACAAGTGGCCCACACCCCTTTACTTTTACAGATCACCACCACCACCAACAAATATATATTATATTATGTATGTATGTATATCTGAAACGCTTAATAATAATAATAGTTTTAGTTAGCATTGGACCACATTTTACAATTTTACTTAAATATGCATACAAAGTTTATTGCCAATTCCATATTATCTATTTACCTATTTATGTAATTGAAATAACGGCATTATTTTTGGTGATTGCCTTTTTGTGAAGGTGGTGGACGCATGGTGAGGTAGAGGCATAATAGGTAAACGACTTTTCCCTCTCCTCAACAGAACAGATCTTGATTCATCCTCTGTCTTGTCTAATTATGACAATCTCAAACTGTTTTTATAAATAAAAAATCATAGATAGAAAGAAAGGGTATTTGCTAAAGATTGGAGGCTAGGCGCTTCCTAATTTGTGACGGTAATAAATTCCAATGAAAGCGAGATGGATTTAAGAAGATAGTTTCATATCCAAATTAAAGAATTATGCAAGATATTATGCGATTTCATTTGACGTAGTGTTTATACTCTTTAAATTTGCCTTTGCCCCAAGCTCATAAAGTGTTTAGATGAGTTGAGCTACATACATATTATATAAGCAAGGCAGTTTGTTAAATATTATTATTATTATTTATTTTATATTCAGTCTTTTCTTTCATGATGTGAATGTCTTTTGCTTTTGTTTTGACTGAAATGATGCGATACTGTTGTTTCATGTTTTGGTATTATGCAATAATAGCTACAACTAAAAAAAATATAATTTAAGGTACCGTACCTATATCGATTATCGACTTAGTAAAGTGTATTTTGTAAAAAGTTCGTTTTGCTTGCCCTATACTACTGCTTCACTAGTCAAAATCCTAGTTTGTATCCGCAAGCAGTGTTACGTCTGCTTATATGCCTACAAAGGTTTGCGTTCGCAATAATAATATCGTAAAAGTCTGTGTGGAGCAAAAATCAATTTGATTCCGATTCCGCTTTTTCATTTTTTGCTTCTGGGGGGTTCATGGCCTATAAGCTGTCATTTGCCATGGGCCGTGACGAAATGTTTTATTTTGAAGTTAATTGTCTTTCAAAATGATAAATATATAGTTGTTATTGCTTGGAACGCATTGTATAATAGCTTTTTGCATTGAAATTCGGAGTATGAAATGAAAGGCTATTTATTATTCGTGATTTAATGCATCGCCTCTGCAGGACTGGGGCAAGTGCAAAAATCGAATTTTTTTAACGATTTTGTACCAGTAAACTAAATCTTTTGTTTTTCCGATGGTAATCTTTTTTTCAGCTTCATTTTATTGCATCATTCCATGACTGTGAACAAACTGCATCTTAAAAATGAATCAGTTTACATACTGCTAAATTATGATCACAACGCTAGTCGAGTTTTAACAAAACAAAAGTAAGGCCCAAAATAGAATAAATGTATAAATGACAATATTTTTAACATTTTATCGACAACAGCAAAAACTTTATAGTCTTTACTTTTTTAAATTCCGCATTCATCTCAGCCACGAATCTGTTTGATTTGTAGTATCGAAGTTTCATATTGCAACCTAGCTGTATACTTTTTAGACCTGCATGAGAGCAGATATCACACCAAACTTTGCAGACAAGGTGTAGACAAAAACCTTTTTAGATCGATTATGATTACGTCCTCTGTTTTACTTTGTTGTACTACTTGATGATGATGATGTGATGGTGTTGGTCTTGCGTCATGATAACAATAATAATCCTGTCTTGTCGCATCAAATCATGATTGTGGTTAACACAAGATACAGGATTTACTCCCACCCTTGTCTTCAGTCTTCATAAAGAGATTGCTATATTTATCGCAAAAAAGCGAGTATTCCAATTAATTTATCAAATAAAAAACGTTTCATCAGCAAAGCACAAAGCAACCAGCAGCAAAAGAAAAGAAATGAGAGTGACGTAAGGAAGAATAGCAGTCATTGTTGGAAGTAATGAGCAATTTAGATATGCACATAAGTACGGACTACTTTGTCCGTTGTTCGTAGTGCATAAGCAGAAATTTAAACAATAAATGCGTATACCTACACTCACACCCTGAAGCAAAAGTGAAGCTAGTACAAGCAAAAAGTCATAAAAGTTTAAATATTCAAAAAATCGTGAGTCAGCATAGGGACATATGCTACAGTCGTAACTCATAACGTGTCTTGTTAAATAAAACAAACACACACACACACACGAAGCATTTTTATTATTTAGCAGAAAAGAAAAGATACGTCCTGGAGTAAGTAGTATTGAGGAAGTCTCATAAATTACAATTTTGTACTCATTCATTCCATTGTTAGTTGGTTGGCTGGCAAATGCGGCGGTTTTTTGTATTTTATTCCCATAATCCTGTCTACGCAGTTATTCAACACACCCGCTCATTGTAAATACTTACCAATGTTTTACACAACAATTAGTAGACCTGGGACGACAACACTCTTCTCACTGGACTTGGCTTTGAAAGTCGTGACTTAATTGTGACAAATCACCAACAAAGATAATTCATCATAATCATTGCTCTCTGTGTAATTTTAACTTAATAAAGTGTAAAACCGCATAATGATCATCAGCATGATCTGTATTCTTTGGATGAATAATGACTTTTTGCAACTGAATTTTCGTGCAAGCAAATAAACGGCTCATTAAAAAATACCCACCCTCATTATGTAAAAATGAAGAATGTATTTTTCTCTATTGCAGTTTTTCACAACTGACGAGTCTGCCTGTCTCCTCGCCTCAATCAATAATTGCACATTATCCGTCTGCTGCACATCTCAACGGTTTGCTAATTTCACCTTGCAAGGTCGTTTTTATTTTTCAATGGGATTCCTTTTCTATCAATGATAATAATAATAATAATAATAAGTCATGAATAATATAATAGATCAACAATAAACAATGTAGACTCGATACCTAAGCACTCGCGTGCCTCAAGATTATTAACATTAAAGACTATTAGAAGAGGAAGTCCGCCACATGACTTGCTATAATCTGTCATAAATTCATAAATCACCTTTTTTTATGAAACTATCAGAGGGTTGCCTACAACCCTTAACTAAAGCTCTTACCTCCATATATCATGTAAACGAGAAAGACCAGAAAATGCAACTATTGCAATTTTTTCTCATTTATTATATCAGAGGGTTGCCTACAACCCTTAACTAAAGCTCTTACCTCCATATATCATGTAAACGAGAAAGACCAGAAAATGCAACTATTGCAATTTTTTTCTCACTTATTATGTATCATATCATGCTTTAAAGTACATACCTACACACAATTAAACTCATTTTCCATTGTTGCCATCAAATAGCGTAATCATGTAAAATGCAGAGTCCATAACGCAAAAGTCAGCAAGTAAATGACACATGGTGCTATGATAATTCGAACGAAAGAGGGTGTGCACCTGTGAGCGCCGTGATTTTTTATCCCTCTCCGTATACAACGTTTTTTGTTCCTCTTCATTGAATTCAAGAGCACATGTTACATTTTTTTGCATTACTTTTATGAAAATACCTCATATTATGAATAACGCAGTATTGTTCAGAAAAAATTGTGTACTAAAAGCTACGCAGTTTTTTAATCAATACATAATATAGGTCGCTAAATATATCGCATTTCAACCGCGCCGGCAGCAATGACGTACGTATTTTATTTATGTATTCAAGTGACAAAATATGAACTTGAAATTCTTTTGTAAAAAGCTCACATTTCTTATTTATTTCATATTTCATCAGGGCAAGTACATCGACAATTAAATCACGAGCAACTTAATATTTTATGTATGTTCATAATTGTGGGCCAGAAGCGTAATGCAGGGGCATCTAAGTAAAGATCTGCTGATATCTGCATGAATGCATATTTTTTATGTCGCTCCTTCCCATTGCCCATCATAAATCTCCACAAAAAACTCAATAAAATTCACAATCTTTTCCACGAAATACCACTATCATTTTAAAAGTTCAATCATGTTCAAAATATGCTTATCATCGTCCTGTGATCAATAATGTCAGAGAAGTAAAAAAAGGCCCACCCGCTTTGTTGCTGCCGTTATTATTATTATGTATCTTCATCTTCCTTGGAGTACTTTTGGTACTTACTTGGTGTAGGGGAAACCTTCAATTTCAATCTTAGCCAAGCTGTGTGCATTAATCTACTTTTTGTTGCTGGGAGTGTGTCTGGGAGGAAGTAGTATTAAAAGCATATTATGATGACAGGGCCTTCCCTGACAAATTTGAATGTCAGAGTCACGATAGTGGAATACATTTAGGAATTCGAGTTGGGATGAGCAGATATGCTTTTACTAGTCCACTTTTAACGATAGGGTATATGTACTGTTCGTGGTGCTTAATGAGTAATTAAGTAAGTAAACGGACTGATTTCGGTAGCATTTATTATTAGTCAAGTCGTGATGATGATGAGGACAAGCGGTGATTCGAGTACGAAAGACAAACAGGTAGCAGAACCTAATCAACAGGTAGATAGAAGTAAAAAGTATGTAGGTAGTCAATCATCATGTAGGCATTATAGCCTCTTTGTCAAAATAAAAATTTTGTTTACCTTTTACCTTGGATGATGGCACACAAGAAAAAAAAAGATCCTTCATTTTGTCAGGTATGTTTTAGTAAGTTACTGTCGTGGCTCATTGATTCAGGGCTAACTATTTATTATAATTAATCGTGGATGGATGCGTAAATACAATGTCCGTCTTTTTACTTGACAAATAATAACATTTTTAATGTGACGAATACTACACCCTTTTTACTCTAATTATAGGAGCACAAAATTAAATGAAAAATAGATACCTATATACGGAAAGCATCAAAGTCGTCATCTGATAAGAGCAATAGCCATAATAATAATTTCTTGAAGCATCAACAAATAAAATTAATCAAATTTCTGCTAAGTAGATTTGGCCAAATATTTGTACATGGTCAGTGTCAAAAGGATTTATGCGTTCGCACCTGACTCCTTACCTGTGGCTTTTCTAACAAAAAAAATCAATAAAAATTGGCAATCCAACTAAACACTGGGCAAGGATGATTGGGGTGAGGATGAAAAATTGCTCATTCAAGAAAATAACTCACAAATAATGCCTTCGGTTTTGTTTGTGTATTTTTGGAGGTCTTCTTAGGTCCTGCTGCTGCCATGATCAATAGTTACAAGAAAATGAAACCGTTATCAAATAATGTCATTTATATATATAACAACCCCGCATTATGCTAATTCATCCTCCAATTATTATTACAGGATTTTAAGGTACATTGCATTCCAATTGGTAATATTTATTGTTCAACATAAATACTTTTGTGCCTACATGTGTAGCACTTACATGATTGCTTGTGTGGAAAATGTCGATTGAATCGAACTACATAAACAAATTTATGACAAGGCTTACAACAATCACTGCGAAATTCCATAAAAATATATCAGAGCTAACATGTAGCTTACATGTTGGTGTGTCCACCCATTAATATTATTAATATTAATCACTAATCACAGCTCTGGGGTGAGGATGCTTTTATGTACTCAACTGCTAACAACACCAACAACATATTGCTCTTTTCTAACTGAACGTCCTGTTTGCAGTTCATAGAACAATTATATTATGCAAAAGAGGATGTTGGCTTGCGCTGGTTTTGGTTTCATAATAAAAATAACAGATCTGCAGTAGAGAAAATAATATCAAAAAAACTAAAACATGTTTGCATTGTGTGTTTTTACTACACTACACACGCTCCGTAGAGAGGATTGATGATCTGCATTTAACTGCGCACTGATCAAGGACCTTCTTCTTGTTGGGCTGTATTATTTATTTGGTCGCTTTACCAGTTAATCGTCTCTGAATAATAATCATCATCATATATTTTGTTGTGCAATTTATAGCTACAACAATCAATCATAAGAAAAGCCTATTCTTTTACTTTTGTGATTCTCAAAAAAAAACAGAGTGGTGCTATTGTACTTGGTTGGTCTATAGTTTTAAGTCGAATTGCTCATACAGTCTGCGCGATGACGATATTATTATTACGACTGTATAATTATTGTGATCTTCCCGTGTCAAATTGTTTGCAACTTGCAACATTCAGTCTGTCATCTTATCATAACTGAAAACTAAAAGCCTTTTCTTTCCTTGATAATCCTATCATGTACGTCACTGCGTCATGCTCCAACTTTCTTGTCCGACTGGTTTAAAAGCGGATTATGATGATATGACATGTCATTCATGCATGCGTAGCACCATCCCAAAGTCAAGTCAAAGGGTTACTTATGTGATCTTTTGGTCATTGACGGTGCATGGTGTATGATATTCTAGGTGCTGTACCGTAAGAAAAAAATGACATCTCAATAAATTGTTACACACAACATGACCATCGTAATGATCCATGATATCTGATATATTGTGGCTGTTTGTTGAATGATAAGAGTAGTAGCAGCATGTTTGGTGGTATATGATGCTTGTTGAAATGAAGGATCAGTTTTTTATTCAAATTCACAATGAGTGTGTGTGGATTATTCCACTCTAAAGAAGTTATCAAGAATCGGAACTTTTAGTTTTGACGTGACATGACTAATCCCACCTCAGCCTAATTGTTGTATCATACAATATATAACTGCTTGAATGTTTAGCAAATAATAAAACGATAACAATGAAATATTGGTTCATAAAGCACTTTTATTTTCCTTCTTTACAATGACAAGTGATCGATTTGAAACATCGTAAACAATGTATTTTTTTCTACGATTCTTATACAGATCTATTCAACGTCAAAGACATGAATGGATAATTCATCATGTCGACAATGGAGAACATTGACAACCGGCAAATCCAGCAGATATCTGCCTAATTGTACAGCAGCGAGTGTATAGATACATTCGTCATATCCGGTCAGATAGACTTTTGCGTATTGTAAAGTGCACAATTATATGCATAATTAATTGCTATTTTGACGTTTTCATTGATCTCTTCTGTTTTTGTACAGGTAAAGGACATTGGGATGTTCTTTGGTATTGTTAGCTCATATTGGCTGATTGACACTGACAGTCGAGTTAGCCGTTTGCTGTCAAGTTCATCGTGTAGTAAAATAGATCAAGCCATTAAAAGTGATTAAGTAATGGGCAAAGTAATGAGAGCGAAATCGGACCAAACACGTTTTGTTAAATTGCAAAAAGTTGAAACTCATTTGTATGCGCATTTATTAAGGAACTGTAAAATGCATACATACATATATTCAAGTAAGTGCGTTGAATACATATGAGGAATAAATTGCAAAAAAAATATGTGTTATGCACTTTATTGACAGGGTTAAAATATTCATTGCTTTAGTTTAAAAAGAATTCATGATGTTGTACGAAGGTAAAATTGTTGCTTTTCGTGACAAAAGTTTCAAATTCTTTATAACAAACATCAACACTGTCAAAATTTAAATTAAATTGATGCAATAACTAAATAACCATAAATATATTTCAGTAAATATATTTCAGTAAAAATCGTTTTCTGTATTCGAATAAAAGATTTAAATTGGAAATCATTGTAAAAAATGCCGAGTTTGCGTTGGAGTAAACAAATAATCACCTAATCAAATAAATAAATCGAACAACTTTTATGTTTTCGTGGGTTCATCTGGCTCAGAATCTGTTGCGTAAGGAGCATATGAGCATAATGGTATTTATGGAATCTGTCTGCTCAGATAAATTACATTGATAGAAGTACATTATTCAATTTTAAAAAAAGTATGCGCCACATTTTGTACTCGCCTGGCCAAGCGCAATCGTTGCATGTTGTAAAAAATATTTGTCTTACCACATAATAAGCATGTATTACTAGGTAAAATGAAAATGGTTGATTTGGTGTAGCTTGTATTAAAAATATTAAATGCATATTCTTACCGGTCAAAGATCATAACTGCAACAACATTGCAAATCGGTATCTTTTTACATGAATATTGGTATGTGCTATATACTATACAATGTGCGCAAACCGAAAGCCAAAAATTCGACCATAAAATGTCAATTAGCTACTTTTTGGTACTTCATGCTATTATATTGCATGTTCTTTTTGTTTTTTGCCAAGTTATCGCCACCATCGTGTTAAAAAATTAACTTAAACTTAATGCACAGACAAATGTTGTGATCATGTAACACAGCATCTTTTACTTGCCGTGAAGATAGATAAAAAAGGTGCATGCCCTTTTTACGACAGAATGTACATCAGGGGGAGCATTACGCGAGCGAAGGAGTCAATAATCTTTAGATTTTTTGTACTCAGACTAGACTGGCTTTTTCGGTCATAAATTAACTGAAAATGTGACAGTTTGTAACAACGAAAGCATGCTTAAGGAGCCGAATAAGCGACAATTCTGTTGTCATTTTGGATAACAAAAATATATAGTTTTTTTTCTGGCCATACAAGACCGCGAATACTCAAATTATTTCTGCGTCGTATAACACCTTGATTGAAATCGCTAGATCTTGACGTATGAAATTATGGGCTAAACATGAAACGGTGCTAGTCCCATTTGTTAATACAGTAGCATTGACCCACAAAAAAAATCAAAAACAAAATGACTCAGAAGCGGTGTTTCTTGACGAATAGAAGAAATTCTCACTTTGTTCCATTTTTGAGTGTGAGAAACTATTGGAGAAGTGTGAGACACCGTTGTGAGATACAATTGGGGTGAAATATACACCAATGGGGCCATTTGAAAATTCATTGAGGCTATTTGCGACATCATTTTAGACAAGGTTCGGTTATAAATGTTATTTCTGGTTGGGTTTTTGTTAGGTTAATAAAGGTAAGTTTACATCAGGTTTGGTTCGGAATGTTATTTTAGATTATATTCAATTCAGTTACCAAAGGGTATTCTAGGTTGGCTGCGGTTTGTTTACTTAGATTTAAGTTTTGCCTTTGCGCATTGCCCACATAAATTTCTCTGATTTGCCCTGTGGTGTACTCTCACGTTGCCTTAAAAGCACCATACATTTTCCAAAAATTGCACAAATAAGATTTATTGCAAAGACTCTTCAACAATCATCTGCCCATAAATACACCGAGCTCATCTTTGTTTTTGACATCTTGAGTCAAGGTCACCGGGACTAACAAACGGGAATACTCCCGTTGAATTTTTTACGACAAATCTATCAGAGGTTTCAAGTAAATTTTTAACCCACCATAAAAGTGAGCTTGACCGAATTTGCTGCGATAGCCATTTCAAAATATCTACTGCCTGATAGCCTTCACTGTACTTTTATCCCTTATAATAAAATTGAATTTTGTTACATATTGGGTCAAGTGGTAGTGATA